>PVIR01027660.1:11823-22783 GCA_004026965.1 Petromus typicus | reverse complement strand
ATCCTCCTGCCTCTGCCTCCCGAGTGCTGGGATTACAGGCGTGAGCCACCACGCCCGGCACTGTGGTATGTGGTACTGGTTGCTGCTGGGTGTGGGTCTCCACACCCAGTATTGTTATGTGGTTACCGGGGAATCGAACCCGGGCCCTTGCGCTTGCAAGACAGGTGCCGGAACCACTGAGCTAACTCCCCGGCCCCACCTGAGGACTTTTGAAATAAATATATTTCTGGGATTCACCTTGAGATTTTATTTATTTATTTATTTATTTATTTATTTATTTGAGACAGAGTCTCACTTTTTGCAGTTCAGGCTGACCCAGCCTTGAACTCACAGCGATCCTCTCTTGTCTCTGCCTCCCAAGTGCCAGGATTACGGGTGTGAGCCACCACACCCAGCGTTGTGGTATGTGGTTCTGATTGTTGGTGGAGGTGAGTCTCCACACCCAGCATTGTTGTATGTGGTTACTCGGAATCGAACCCAGGCCCTTGCACTTGCAAGGCAGGCACCAGAACCAATGAGCGAAATCCCCAGCCCTTTACCTCGAGATTTTGAAAAAAATAACATTCAACAAGTCCTGCAAGTGATACTCATATGAGTAGTCCCTGGCCAACACTTTGAGAAAACATTAATGTAGTTCTGATTTTCAACTGGGGGTGATTTTGCCCTCCAAGGAACATGCAACCGGCTATGCAGGAAGAAATTTCTGACTGTCACAGTGGAGTGGGCATGGGAGGAGTATGCTACTAGAATCTGGAAGGTAAAGATGCTGCCAAAGATATAGTGCACAGCACAGCATCCCCTCCGAACCAACACAACCAATAATTATCTCACAAAATGCTTATAGTGACCATGCTGAGAAACTGATCTAGATAGTCTTTTTCTTTAACAAACCACAGAAAGAAATTCAGTGAAATTGTTTTTGTCCTTGTTATTGTAAGGCAAGTAAAAGAAAATGAAAAAGATAAAGCACCCGATGGACACTATTAGAAAATATGATGCTGTTCTTTGTTTTGTTTGCTTTTACAGTACTGAGGATTGCACTGGACATATTAATCAAGAGCTACATCCTCAGTCCTTTGCTTTTTAATGGCACACATACTCCTCCTCTTGCATGGAGGCAGGGAGGACATACAGTATAATATCTGACTGCTCCGACCAAGAGAATACAGTAGAGGTAATCCCACATGCTTTCTAAAACACCATCAGAAAAAGTTATTAGTTTCTATCTGGCTCTTCTGCAATACTCAATCTGAAGATTCTTTCTTTTAGAATCAAGCTGACATGCTGTAAGAACCTCAAGCCATACGGAGAGACCATACATCAAATCAATAGCTTCAGCTAAGGCCATCTTCTAATCACTACACTACACATATGAATAGGCAATCTTAAGAGTAGACCCTCCAGCCCCAAGATTCCAACCTATAGCTATTTCCAGCTACAGGAGCACGCAGCTATTGTGGAGCAAACAGAGCTGTTACTCCTGAGCTATCTTAATTCCTCACTTACAAAATTTATGATATGATGACTGGGGTATGTTACTACATGTTCACATGGCTTGTCAGGCACCAATAACTGGAAAGTCTCACATGCTATCATTTAATTCTTAAAATAATTACAGTTGGCTTTCCATGTGTCAAATATTAAATCTAGACCCATATCTCTCCCATCATGCCCTAAACTAAAATCAAAATGGCTTTAAGACTTAAATATTAAAAGACACAATCTGCTGAATGACAGAATAGGTAAAAATCTTGAAGACATAAGTGTAACATAAGTTGTTTTTGAACAAAATCCTAATCACACAGGAAATATTACAAATAATCAACTGGAATCTCATCATATTAAAAAGCTTTTGCACACCAAAAGAAACTACCAGCATAATGAAGAAATGACATATAGAATGGGGAAAAAATTTACCTATTACTCTTCAGACAAGTGTCTAATATCTAGACTATATAAAGAACTCAAAAAATCAGACTCCTTATATTTAAAGACCCAGTATAAAAATGGGCATCTAGAATAAAAAGACACTTCTCAGATGAAGAAATGCAAACAGCAAATAAGTATATAAAAAAAGTTCAACATCATTAGTCATTCAAGAATTGCAAATTAAAACAACACTTAGGATTCCATCTCACTCCAGAAAGAATGGTCATCATCAAGGTATCAACCAGTAACAAATGCTGGCAAGACTGTGTAGAAAAAGAACACTTCACCACCACTGGTGGGAGTACAAATTGGTGCAACCAAAATGACAATCAGTATGGCAATTCCCTAAAAAACTGAAACTAGAAGATCCATTTGACTTAGCTATTCCCTTTCTAAGGCATCTTCTCAAAGAATTAAGAGCATCATACCATAGCAATATATGTACACCATATTTGGTGTACACAGAATAGGTGAAGAATATGTGGCTTTTATATACAATGGAGTACTACTTTGCCATACCGAAGGATAGATAAACTTGGAGATTTTTTAAGTAAATGGATGCACAATGAGACTATACTTTTAAGTGAAAAAAAATCATATTTATGATTAAAATAAATCAATATTTAAACATATTTAAATATTGCATTGTTTCCTGGGGTGAGAACCAAAAGCGCAAATATGGACCAAAAAAAGGATGACAGATATTGGAAAGCAAAAAGAAATGATTAAATAGGAAGAGGAACAAGGAAGAAGGGACAGGAAAAGGGAAAGAAGGGAAAATGAAAAAAAAGAATACAAGGAAAAAATGGAAACAGCTTCTACAAATAAAGAAGGAAAATAGGGTTGAAGTGAAGAGAATAGGGAAAAAAGAATCGAGATATATGATATACAGGTACAAATTTCCTAAGATGAATGTGATCTTTATGTATATCAAAATCATATCATAAAATTAAAATCCCCTCAATAAAGATTAAGTGGCTTACCTAAATGTACAAGCAAAAAAAACCAACAACAACAAAAATGCTTAAAACCACAACTAGTCACAAAGAAGATATTGTTTTCATCCCCACATCATGATTTCTACTTCCACATGCAAAATTTATTCTTACTGTTCTTTTAAGTCACCCAAGGAAGAATGTAAATTAACTGACAGTATGTTTGAAATAATACTTTTTTTAATTGAAATCTTTATTGGTACATTACATATACACATCATGATCACACTCCACAATGGGGATTTGTACCAGAATACTACACAACTTAATTCTCATTTTTTCCCATAGGCCTACCCACCCTACCACCCTCCTCTATACATAAAATTTGTTTTCTTTCTTTTTTGTTATAATCTCATTATTTTTCCCCCTTTATCCTATTTCGCTTTGAGTATTTTCTATTTCACAATATATAACATACAATTCTAGAACTCATTTACATCTTTATTTTCTCATACCAGAGAAAAGATGTGATATTTACCTATCTGTGACCTATTTATTTCACTTATGAGGATATCCTCAAGGTATGTCCATTTAAGTATAAATGATTCAAACATGTTAGCAAATTTTCAATCTGAAACACTGCACTGACCATACTTGCCCCCACCTCCTCACAGCTTATTTTTTGATGAGTATTGGTACATGTTGGCAGTACACAATGATTATATTCACTGTTAATATATTTCAGTTTCCTTCTTTTCCCCCTTCTTCCACTCCCTTTCATTTTTTCAGCATCACAGTCATTTATAAGTCTTTAAATAATTAACTATCATATACACAGACTAAAAATTAGACTAATAGGCCAAAATATATAAAACACATCAGACAACATATTAAGTCTAGGTAGTACACTTTTAGCTCATAGATGTTAGTGATAATTAA
This sequence comes from Petromus typicus, assembly GCA_004026965.1. Lineage (NCBI taxonomy): Eukaryota > Metazoa > Chordata > Mammalia > Rodentia > Petromuridae > Petromus > Petromus typicus. The sequence goes on along the minus strand of PVIR01027660.1, from coordinate 18,980 downwards.
TTGAAAAGGATTACAGGAAGGGTGAAAATCAGTATCTCAGTTTTGTTTTAGAATCAGATTTGATTTGATTTAACACAGCCTATTTTTACTAACCTCTCCCAATAGCTTCCTAAGTCAATGTCCAAAGGGGGAAAATGTCCTTACTATAAATATGACTAAGTGTAAATGAGTGGGCAAAGAAATAAAAACAGAATATCCATTCAGTCAACTAAGCTCTCAAAATAAAATCTCTATGTCATTATCCTGCACTCACTCAAAATTTAGCAAAGAGTTGTCAAAGTCATTCTTATCCTCTAATAATTATTATTACATTTGTAATATTCTATATGCCATTGATGCACTGTAAATAACACTTTAATTCCATTACTATCTAGCTCTACTTTGGCTCACTCCATTTGTTTCTGAGCCTTAGTTTTTTCAGCTGTAAAATAACAAAAATTATGTTCTATAGTCTGTATTGCCCTCCACAGTAGCCATGCCCCATACGACTGAGTGGGCATTTGCAACATGGCTCATGACTTTAAGAATCTTTTTTCAGGCTGAAAAATGAATCCAGAGTGTGGCCTATGCTAGGGAAACACTCATCACTGATCTATACCCCAACTCCAGGAATTTTTTAAACTAAGTTAAATTTAAAGGGCCATATTTGGTTAGCGGCTATCACACTGGACAGTGCAGGACTGTATGATATCTAAGTACCCTTAAAAAAACTTAATCATTTTTAATTTCAAAACATGTTTCAAAAAGTACTTTTTCCCTAAAACTGAGTAATCAAATGAAGCTACATTATCAAACTGATAATCAATTGATAATTGATAATAATACACACAGGAGAAAATACTCATCTTGGTAATTATAAAACACAATATTCTTGACCAGTGTTGACTAACTTTTAAAGTAAGGAGCCAAATTAAAAATATTTCAGGGTTTTCAGGTCATATGATCTCTGCTGGAATTGCTTAATTCTACCTGAGTAGCATGAAATCAACCACAACCAACATATAAACAAATGAGTGTGGCTATGTTCCAATAAAGCTTTACTGATAATGTAGTCTGAATTTCACATAATTTTCACAGATCATGAAATACGATGCCTTTTGAATGTTTCAATGTTTTAAAATGTAAAAAGCATTCCAAGTTTATGAGTCATACAAAAAGAGGTGATGAGCAGATTTGCCCCATCTGCCACAATTCGTTGGCCTCTGCTCTTGACCACATATCCACAGCAGAATATACTCTGAAAAGAAATGTTAAAAACCCTGAAATTTACTTTTTATTGTTAATTGTACATTTGAATTTTCTTTTCTGGATAGCTTGTTTGTTTTAGTAAATGATGGGAGTCTCACTATCTTTCCCAAGGTGGCCTTAAACTACCTGAATAAATGAAAATTATGTTAATATTGCTGGAAACTATAACGATAGAAAGTAAGAAGTTAGATTTGGCATAGGAGATATAATAGTATTGGATCAGAATTAGAGGTACTGGTACAATTTAATTTTTTGATTATATCAAGACAGTACAATTTAATTTTTTGATTATATCAAAACTACAGATACCCTGCAGGAGAGGAGAAAAAAGAACAAATATAGCAAAAATTTTTCTCTCTAGACTTACATATGCCAAAACAGTAATTATGCAAGAACCCAATTAAGAATCATTATTTAAGAAATGTTATACTACAATAACAAATATTCCACATAATCATGTATAAAATCAATCACCTAAGACATGAATGCATAGAATAGGCATGGAGTAATAACTAATATACAAACAGCTTCTTCAAAATGTCATCTGTTTTCTAAACTATTACTGATCTGCTAAGAATCTCAAGTGGGAATATCAAAATAGATATGATATGCATTAACTATATGTTAAATATAGGAATCAAACTCATATCATTTATTGCATAAAATTCAATTATCTAAGGCATTTTTGCTCATCTTAATCTCTTACAAGTTCATATATCCTATTTACACATTACAGTACTGTGGATATGCAAACAAGGAAAGAGACACACACAGATCCAGATCCACTAAGGCCCAGCCAGAATATTCTCAACATGTCCCTGAACATACCTGTTTATTCATGTAAATATGTGAACAGCTCCTACTTGCTACACACAGTACCAGATGACAGAGATATAATTCTGCATATATCTAGATCTCGGGCCTCAGGAAGCTTACAGAAAAAAAAAAACTAAAGAATACAGTGAATTGACATACTATAAGATATTAAATTGTTTTAGTGAATCAAAGAACTATACCTTCTTATAGTTTATGATCTGGGCACTAGAAAAAACATCCATAACCAACTACTTTTCTTTCCCTGTCTCATTTTCTAAACTGCTGTTTTTTCAGTTTCTCTATATAAAATTCTAGCAATAAAGCCAACCTTACATTAGTACTACTAGTCAATGAGAATATTTTTATTGTTTAAAAACCTAGCCTTAAAAAATGGAAATAGGGCCGGGGAGTTAGCTCAGTGGTTCCAGCGCCTGTCTTGCAAGCACAAAGACCCGGGTTCGATTCCCCGGTAACCACATAACAATACTGGGTGTGGAGACCCACACCCAGCAGCAACCAGTACCACATACCACAGTGCCGGGCGTGGTGGCTCATGCCTGTAATCCCAGCACTCGGGAGGCAGAGGCAGGAGGATTGTGAATTGTGATGTGAGTTTGAGGCTGAGCTCAGGGCCAGCCTGAACCACAAAGCAAGACCCTGTCTCAAAAAAACAAACAAACAAACAAACAAAACAAAACAAAACAAAACAAATGAGTTTGAATTATTTATACTTAAAAGGACATACCCTGTGGATATCCTCATAAATGAAATAAACAGGTCACAGATAGGTAAATATCACATCTTTTTTCTGGTATGAGAAAATAAAGATGTAAATGAGTTCTAGAATTGTATGTTATATATTGTGAAATAGAAAATACTCAAAGTGAAATAGGGTGAAGGGGGAAAAATAATTAGATTATAACAAAAAAGAAAGGAAACAAATTTTATGTATATAGGGCGGTGGCAGCGTGGGTACAGCTATGGGAAAAAATGACAATTAAGTTGTGTCACATTCTGGTACAAATCCCCATTGTGGAGTGTGATCATGATATGTATATGTAATGTAGCAATAAAGATTTCAGTAAAATTAAAAAATAAAATTAGGGGCCAGGGATTTAGCTCAGTGGTTCTGGTGCCTGTCTCGTAAGTGCAAGGGCCCAGGTTCAATCCTGATAATCACATACAGCAATACCAGGCACAGAGACTCACACTCACCAGCAATCAGTACCACATACCACAGAGCTGGGCATGGTGGCTCATGCTTGTAATCCTAGCACTTCGGAGGCAGAGGCAGGAGGATTGCTGTGAGTTGGAGGCTGAGCTCAGGGCCAGGCTGAAGTACAAAGCAAGACCCTGTCTCAAAAACAAAACAAAACAAAACAAAAATAACCAAATTAAACAAAAATTGAATCAAATTTCCTCATAAGGTCAACACTGAACCTAATCACTGAATTTTATTTGGTTCTCATCCAATTTGGTTTGAGACCAGAACTGAGGTGCCATTTCTACATGTCTGCAGTACATAATAATATTCCTCCTGGGGGAGTTGTTACATATATGTAACACAACTTAATTCTTTTTCACCCTCTTCCACTCCCCTCACTCCCTCATTCCTTGATACTTTCATACTTGTAAAATATCCACCTTCCTGTTTCTTATTTTTTATTTATATTTTAGGCTTCCTATATAAGAGAAAGCATGCAATATTCAAGGTTGCGTGACTTATTTCACTTAACTTTATAGTGCCAAGGTGCATCCTTTTTCCTACAAAGAGCTCAAGTTTATCCTTCTTTATGGCACAGAAGTATTCCACTGTGCATAAATTTTCCTTATCCATTCATGTGTTTATGAGCTTATAGGCTGTTTCCATTTTTTACTGATATGCCAGATATAAAAAACTTTGAATATGTCCCAAGCAAGCTACTGTGCTAAAAGAAAATAATTAAATATTTACAATATTACATACTTGCAGGAAAAATTAGGATTCTAGCATATAAATGAAAAAAAATATATGCAAGAAGAAATAGAATTAGTGAATAAACATGAAAAAAGTTCAACCACATTACCATTAAAATCATACCTTATATTAAGTAATATTCTTAGCTAGTTCTAACTAACATTGTACAGTCAGCCATATTGCTACTTAGAATTTCATTAGAGAACTTCAAGAAAGCATAATTAAGTAAAATAAATAAAAACTAAAATAGCCTCAAATCAGATGAGGTCAAGTTTGGCCACCAAATTAGCTATTAAAAATACTTTGGTTAGATAGTTGGGGATTTCAGAATTACATGTAAAGAGCTATTGTACTATGCTAATTTGTAATTTAAACAAATTCGTAAACAATTATGCTAATACAGATGAATAACCATTAAAATGGCCAGATGCAAGGTGGATCACAATTTCAGAATCACCTGGGAGAATTTTTCCACATCACAAAATCCTTCCCAATAAAGATGTCCCATTGCTCTAGTAACTTCAGTTAAGAGGGCAGTGTAACTGATTGTAACATATATTGGGCAGGAATAGGCAAGATAAGTTGGAAATGTTTAAAAAGAAAAAGAAAGAAAAGAACTAAGTATATAGATTACAATGACATAGAACAATTTGGAAATCTCTGAGGTCTATAATGACTTCTGCACAAAACCTTAAAAAAGAAACAAACAGAACATTAACATTGCTTTAAAAACTGATATTTCTTAAATAATTTTAATCTCCTTAGAAAATTCCTTCCTTTATTTTTCAGACAAATGCTGAAACAGTATAAATTTTGATCAAATATGCATGTCAGATCACCGGCTGCAGTGCAGTAGAAATTGAAAAGCAGTAAACTAATGCCAGAATGCATTTAAAGGACACTACCATAAAACTCTAGGCAAGATCTGATGGATTTTTTTTTTTTTTTTTTAGGTTTTTTGAGACAGGGTCTCACTTTGTGGTTCAGGCTAGTCCTGAGCTCAGCCTCAAATTCACATCACAGCAATCCTCCTGCCTCTGCCTCCCGGGTGCTGGCATTATAGGCGTGAGCCACCACGCCCAGCATTGTGGTATGTGGTACTGGTTGCTGCTGGGTGTGAGTCTCCACACCCAGTATTGTATGTGGTTATCGGGGAATCGAACTCGGGCCCTTGAGCTTGCAAGACAGGCACCAGAACCACTGAGCTAACTCCCCTGCCCAAGATATGATGGACTTTTAACAATTAACATCAGGAAAACTTTAAGTCATCCCCAATAATTTCACAAGTTTTGCCCAAACTGCACGCTGAGAAGCTGAAAATCAAGGTACTAGGCCCGTTGGGTTGGGGAGTTAGCTCAGTGGTTCGGGGCACATGCCTTGGCATTCCATCCCTGGTAACCACGTACAACAATGCCGGGCATGGTGACTCACGCCCACCAGCAATCAGTACCATATACCACAGTGCCAGGCGTGGTGGCTCATGCCTGTAATCCCAGCACTTGGGAGATAGAGGCAGGAGGATTGCTGTGAGTTTGAGCCCCAGCTGAGCTACATAGTGAGCTCAGGGCCAGCCTGAACTACAAAAGCGAGACCCTGTCTCAAAAAAAAAGTTGGGGGGGAGTACTAGGCCCATGACAGAGAAAATTAAAGTAGAAGGGAAAACTGAGGAGAGTAACAAATGGTAATATAGACCATTAGAAAAGGTGTCCAGAGCATACAGTAACAGGTAACAGGCAAAGACCCAGGGGACCAGACCTTGGCATCAGAGAAGTCTGAAAAGCAGTGAGATCCCAGCAAATAGGAAAAATACAATAGGGGAAACAAAGCAGCAGGAAACATGTCTAATTTTGTGGCTCCTGACAGAAACTGTATAGCATACAGAGAGTTGAGAGGTCCAGCTGTAAAACTCAAGTCTCAGAATTCAAAAATAGCACTAATAACACAGAAAACACAGGGCAGTAGCAGAGCAGGTACATATTTGAAACACAACTTTTAAAAACTCAACCTGTTTTCCAGCTATGAAAGTCTGGACAATTCTGCTTATGAGCCTCAACTTACTCATGTGTAAACAAAGAACTATGCTACATACTGCACAGGGTTGCTGATGAGAAAATTAAATGAGATATATACTTTAAAACACCCAGTGGAGCTCAACAAATAATATTTTCATTCATTTGTCCTTTCATTTTTTATTTTTTATCTAAAGTGCTGAAATGACAAAGGTAGAGTGCTTGACCAGAAACATTCCATAAAATTTGAAAGGCTGGTCCAACTAGGCATTAGAAGAGTTCAGGTACAGAAAGTCAGAGAGGTCATTAATATAAAATGCCACGGATGTACTAGTTCGTACAGAAAAGAAGTGAGTATGTGATTTATATAAGTAAAAGGGCCTGAAAACAATACAGTTAAGAGCTGAAATAATTAGAATTAGCTTAATTAGGTATAACCACACATTATAATACATCACTGTACTGAAGAACAGAAGGAAAGAAAGAAGACGGGGCTATGCATATGCTCAAGTCAAATGACCTCCAAGGTATATTTTAAAAGAAAAAAAACCTCCAAAATACTGGTACATTACTTTCTATGTAAAAAGGTAGGAGTAAAAAGTAATCTATATTTTTATTTGCTTTTATTTGCATAAGTACTATAGAATATACAAAAATAAAATCAGTTACATTGGAACATGGAAAGAAAATGGTATTGAGATGTTTCAATATATACCTTGCTATATTATTTTAAAATCTGAACCAAGTTCCCACATTACCAATATAAAAAAACAAACAAATTTTCAAAGTAATTGAGACATATGAGAGTTCTGATAATATACATTGCTTTATTTATTTATTAATCTGTACATATTTTAACTGTATGCTATTACAAAGTTAATGATGATCTTAATTAGTTGGTTTTCAAGCATATTCATGTAGACTACTTGCTTTTTTTTTTTTTTTAAGGTTTTTTGAGACAGGGTCTCGCTTTGTGGTTCAGGCTGGCCCTGAGCTCAGCCTCAAACTCACATCACAATCCTCCTGCCTCTGCCTCCCGAGTGCTGGGATTACAGGCGTGAGCCACCACGCCCGGCACTGTGGTATGTGGTACTGGTTGCTGCTGGGTGTGGGTCTCCACACCCAGT
>PVIR01027660.1:0-11723 GCA_004026965.1 Petromus typicus | reverse complement strand
GACTACTTGCTTTAGAATCATTTAAAACTCATGTTTTTATAAAAATGACAGAAAGTCTTACAAGTGTATGATGAAAAGGCAACATATATAGTTAACAATAAAATAAGGTTAACATTGATCCTTGAGTTACTTTAAAAGACTCATCAGAAAATGGTAAGCACTTGAAAGAGGCAGGTAGTTATTCCAGCTATCTACTGAAGTTCATTGAAGCATTTTTTAAATAGTATTGTATGGTTTTGTTTATCCATCTTTCAAATAACTAGTTTCTTTCCCTTAATCCCAACAAATGTTAAGGTAAAATTTTTTTTAAACACAGGTGTTTTTTTCTTGATGCTGGCCCTAATCCTTGTAACACAGCTCCTTTCTTCCCTTTATGGCCATATTTCTTAACAGCTATTTAGTTCATATTCACTGTATGTCTGTTCCCTCAACTTTATCACCACACTCTTACTGTAACTTTTCTGCTACTGTAACAAATCTCAAACTAATATACCTCATCATCTCAGCAGCATTTCAACAGATTTTCTTTGCTATTACTTCTGGGCTCCCCATATATGTACTCTTAAGAATCTATAAAGGTCTGAGATAAGACCTGAGCAATTTATATTTTTAATCAATATTTCAATGATTCTAAAGCAGGTAGTCTATGTGAATATGCTTGAAAACCAGCTATTAAGGTAGTCATTAACTTTTCAATAGTCAAATTTAAAGCACTTTTTTCTTTGAGCAGCAACTGACACTTTCCTCAAATTCTCAACTTCCATCACCTTCTGCTATTCAAAAAGATGTGCTTCTCTCCACATACCTTCATGGATTTCACCTTTAAAATTGAAAATAATGCTTTTCTGCAATTTTTTTTTGTCATGAACGGTGGCAGGAGCTAAATAAGGAGTTCCCTACCCTACAAGGATAACAGCATGTCCTGAGGACTCCACTCTCAAAGGTGGCAGGCAAGAAGACAACCAGTCTGAGACTGAGAGGCTAGCACATAGAAGGCCCTGAACAAATAAATAAATATACCAAGGAGATAATGGAAGCCAATTTCTCACTACTGGAGAAGAAATTTACAAATACAGAAAGTGGAGTGGAGATACGGCTCAATGTTAAGAGTGCTTCCCTAACAATGCATGCAGTGAGTTCTGGATTTCATCTCCAATAATGCAAAATGAAGTGGGAAAAAAAATACATACATACATATGTGTGTGTGTTTGTGTATGTAGTATCTTATATAGATATATATGGAGGCTCTATCACTGTGAATGCTAAGAACAGACACAGAAATAATCATATGCATGTACACATACATCTGTTTCCTCGCTCTGATTGCCTAGAACTACAACATCTTAACAAAAATAAACACATTAAGCTTCCATAGCTTTATCTCTAAATATCCCTTCTATTAAGAAATCAGAAGGCTGGGGATTTAGCTCAGTGGTTCCAGTGCCTGTCTTGCAAGTGCAAGGATCTGGGTTCAATCCCCCAGTAACCACATACAATACTGGGTGTGGAGACTCACACCCAGCAGCAATCAGTACCACATACCACAGTGCCGGACATGGTGGCTCACACCTGTAATCCCAGCACTCTGGGAGGCAGAGGCAGGAGGACTGCTGTGATGTGAGTTTGAGGCTGAGCTCAGGACCAGCCTGAACTACAAAGCGAGACCCTGTCTCCAAAAAAAAAAAAAAAAAAATCAGGAGGAAATTAATTTTGAACCAAATGATCATCCACATAGAGGAAAAATGAAGGTTAACTCTCTTGTTAGATTTATAAATTAATATGAAGTATCTATAAAATGAATCCTAGATCTAAACAGAAAAGTTTAAAGTATGAAACCTATAGGAAAAAACATAGACACTTGTAGTGATCTGAGTTAGAGGAAAGTTTCCAAAATAGCACACAGAAGCAGAAACTGTACAGGAATACTGGTAAATTGGATGTTATCCAAATTTAATATTTTTTTTCTGCAAAATATATCAAACAAGGGACTATCTCTAGAACAGTTTCTCTGCCTTTTTCAAACAACTTCTCCTAGAGGAGCCCTGTTAAATGTTCTTTCTTAACTGCCCCATGAAAACCTAAAACTTCAAAAGATGGTGGAGTGATAGCAGCAGAGAAAAAGCTTTTGTGAGATTTAGTGTCCTGATACTGGAATATAGTGGCATGAAAAGAACAGAGTGGGCCAGGGAGGATCTGAAATGAGAACTGAAGTCCACAGGAAGAGTAAAGAGACACTTCAACAAAAGCCTGGACTCCCAGTGCCTAGGCTGACAGTGTTGGAACAGCAGGGAAAACTACAGATGCACAGTGACAACAGATGACCCAAAAGGCCTCGAAGAAGAAACACACCAGTGAAATGGAGCAGTGGACATACCAGACTGCAGTAGCTGATGAGCTGTCTAGGTTCAGATGTTACCCTTGGCTGGTAACCATCTTGGAAAAGGGCCAACTGAGCTCAGAACAGCTGTGAGCCTACTCCAGCAGTGGTTCCTCATCTCTCATGCAAGTGCGGAATTCAAGTCAGCAGGAGGTCAGGGAGTAGAGTTCAAGCCACTCGAATTGTTGCAGGCTCAAAGAATCCAGTTCCAGTCTCATTGCCAAAAACCAACCAAAACTTCAGTGGAACTAACTGGGCAAATCAGTTGGGATTATCCACCACCCAACCACAAAACTGTGTCTGGCTTGCTGGGATTAATTGATTCTGCTCTGGACTCTGTCTGCCCATGCTGTTGACCAGTGACAGCAGAGACACACCTTGAACTGGATTATTGTTTTCTCTTTCTTTTTCTTTTCTTCTGGTTCTTATTTTGTTTTTTATTGTCAGTGTTTGAATAGTTTCTAGCTTTGTTGTTATTTTTCCTCATTTTTTGTTGTTATTTCTTCTTTTTCTGTTTCCTTCCTGTTTTTTTTTCACCAGTTTGCTCAAGTTTGTATGAGCCTCCTTTGTCCTCCAGCCTTGCTTCTCATCTCTTTCCTCTTCTATTTCTCCATTATTTTTCCCCTAACCCCTTTTAAGCTTTCTCCTCTAAGAGTAAAATAGCCAATAATAAAGGCTTATTTACTGCATGTAATTTTCAGGTTCACTGTAGATTTCATTCTATAATTATAAACTACTTCACACTATTAATGGTAACAAATTAATAGTTACTGGAGTTTGTCATTTACTACGCTGTTTTTGATTCTACTGTTATTGTTGTTTGTCTGACTTTACCAAACGTGACATAATTGTGCTAATCAGTTGTTCCTCCTAGTATACTGAGATTGCCTAAGGGTCTCTAAAGAATTAAAAAAAAAAATAGGCCAGTGGCAAACAAGTGGTAGTTGGGCCAAGTAGGTAAGAACTTCTTATCCCCATAAATTGAAGTGGTAAGATATTGCAACAGACCCAAAACTCAAAAGTCAGCTATACATGGAAAACACTTCAGAGAAGTAGTCATTTCCTAAGGATTCTGAATATTAGCAATAAGGCTAATTACCATAAACAATTTTCAAGCATCAACCCAGGAATCAAACTTAAAAAAAAACAAATATAAAATGAGAAGACACTCAAGACACAATCCCCCCAAGACTTTCAGCACACCAAAGGCAAACACAAAAGCAAAGAGATGAAATAATCCAAAAGCTACCTAGCTGGATGCTCAGAAAAATTAAAAACACAAGCAACAAAGCAGATGGATGAGGCTCTAGAAAAAAAAAAATCAAAGCAGAGATAATTTCTCAGATAATTACAGAGATAGTAATGAGAATGAAAAGACATACTTAATGACTGTAGAGCACATACAGATAAAAAATACAGAAACTGGACCAGGGATTTAGCTCAGTGGTTCTAGTGCCTGCTTTGCAAGTGCAAGGGCCTGGGTTTGATCCCCAGTAACCACATACAACAATACCAGGTGTGGAGATTCACACCCACCAGCAATCAGTACCATATGCCACAGTGCCAAGCATGGTGGCTTACCCCTGTAATCCCAGCACTCAGGAGGCAGAGGCAGGAGGATTGTTGTGAGTTACAGGCTCAACTGGTCTACAAAGCGAGATATTTTCTCAAAAAAAAAAAAAAAAGAAAAAAGAAAAAAACAGGAACTCAGGAACATAATGAAAACCATGAATACCCAGTATATGAAAGAAATGGAATCCGTGAAACAGATTCAAATAATATATAGGAGATTAAAAACTCCATTGGAAGTATACACAATGAGCCAATGTGAGGACAAAATATCAGATATAGAAAAAACAATTGTGATTCCTGATCATAAAAATACTTAAAATAGCAAGAGACTATAAAAATTCAATTCAGCTGCTGCTAGATGATGCAAAGATAAGTATCATAAGATTGATCAGAGTCAATGAAAAACAAAATATAGCACAGATGACATAAAAAACCTATTCACAGAAGTAATAGCAGAAAACTTCTCAAACAAGAAAAAAGAATCTGATATATAGTTAAGTCATGTGGAACTCCAATTAGCCATGATCAAAAAAATTTTTTTTCCCCTAAGGCACACAGAAGCACATAACAAGATTCCAGGTATTCAACACAAGAAGAGAATTTATTTTTTCTTTTAGTTTCTTGAGACAGGGTCTCACAGTGTAGTTCAGGCTGACCCTGAATTCACTATGTATCCCAGGCTAGCCTCAAACTTACAGAAATCCTTCTGCTTCTATCTCCTGAGTGCTGGGATTACAGACATGAATCACCAAACCCAACAGTGTGGTATGTGGTACTGGGAATTGAACTTGGGACCTTGCGTTTGCCAGGCAGACGACAGAACCACTGAACTAAATCCCCGGCCCAAAAAGAGAATATTAAAAGTTGTTAAAGAAAAGAAACAGATCACCTACAAAGGAAAGCCCATCAAAATCACAGAAGAGGGCCAGGGATTTAGGTCAGTGGTTCCAGCATCTGCCTTGCAAATATAAGGTTCCATATAAGTTCGATTTCTGGTAACTGCACACCACGATGCCAGGAATGGTGACTCACACCCACCAGCAATCAGTAACACACACCAAAATGCTGGGTGTAGTGGCTCATGTCAATAATCCCAGCACTTGGGAAGCAGAGGCAGGAGGACTGCTGAGTTCAAGGCTTGTCTGGGCTACATAGTGAGCTCAGGGACAGCCCCAACTACAAAGCAAGACCCTGTCTTAAAAAAAAAGAATCACAGGGGGCTGGGGAGTTAGCTCAGTGGTTCCGGCGCCTGTCTTGCAAGCGCAAGGACCCGGGTTCGATCCCCGGCAACCACATACCATACTGGGTGTGGAGACTCACGCCCAGCAGCAACCAGTACCACATACCACAGTGCCGGGCGTGGTGGCTCACGCCTGTAATCCCAGCACTCGGGAGGCAGAGGCAGGAGGATCGCTATGATGTGAGTTTGAGGCTGAGCTCAGGGCCAGCCTGAACCACAAAGTGAGACCCTGTCTCAAAAAATCTAAAAAGAATCACAGAGGACTTCTCAACACAAACCCTCAAATCAAGGACAGCTTCGAGTGAAGTATTTCAAACTGTAAAGACTAACAATCTCCAACCCAGACTGATACACCTAGCAAAACTATCTTTCAAAATTGATGGGGAAATAAGATACATACATGACAAAGAATACCTGAAGAAATTCATGACCAGCAAACCAGCCCTCCAAAGTGTTCTGAAGGACATCTGAGAAAGAGACAACAAGGATTACAACTCCATGAGTCCCAGTGGAATGAATTCACCAGGCAAAGTAAGAAATAAAAGAAGAAAGAATGCCAACAACAGGAGAATTACAAGAGTGACATAAACAATAAATATCAGTTAAAATCATCAAAATTAATGGTCTCAATTCATCACTCCAAAGAAACAAACTGACAGAATGGATCAAGAAGCAAGATCCAACAATATGCTGCATACAAGAAACATACTTAATTCAAAAAGAAATTCATGGAATAAAAGTCAAAGAACAGAAATCAACATTCTGTGCCACAGGAATCCAGAAAAAAAGCTGAAACATTTAATCTACTTGTGGACCAAGTCGATTTTAAGCCAAGACTGGGTAAGAGAGACAAATGTTACTACATCCTTTTAAAGGGAACAATTCAAGACAAAGAAATGACAATCATAAATATATATGCACCACATAGTGTACTCAATTATATAAATTTTTTTTTTTTTTTGAGACAGGGTCTCGCTTTGTGGTTCAGGCTGGCCCTGAGCTCAGCCTCAAACTCACATCACAATCCTCCTGCCTCTGCCTCCCGAGTGCTGGGATTATAGGCGTGAGCCACCACGCCTGGCACTGTGGTATGTGGTACTGGTTGCTGCTGGGTGCGGGTCTCCACACCCAGTATTGTTATGTGGTTACGGGGGAATCGAACCCGGGTCCTTGCGCTTGCAAGACAGGCGCCGGAACCACTGAGCTAACTCCCCGGCCCCCCGTCAATTATATAAATTTTAACACATATGAAAAATCATATAAGCACTAATATAGTTGTAAAGATGGACCTCAACACTCCACTGTCACAGAAATCAACTACACACACACACAAAAAAAAAAAATCAACAAGGAAATATTAGAATTAAACCAAATTTTTGAACAGATGGACTAGTAGATATCTACACAATATTCTAATCCACAACATCAAAATATATATTCTCAGCTATACACAGGACATTCTCCAAAACAGACCACATACTAGCTCTCAGAAGATGCTTAATACAAAGGAACTGAAATTATTCCATGCATATTATCAGACATGGAACGACGAAATTGGAAATAAATGGCAAAAGAAACCACAAGGACTTCATAAACATCTGAAAACTAAATAACACCCTCTGAAACAACCAATGGATTACAAGAGAAATTAAAGAAGAAGCAGACAGTTTTCACACTTAAATAATAATGACAATACAGCAAACCACAATTTATGATGCACAATGAAAGCAGTCCTATGAGAGAAAGTTATAGCAGTAAATATCCATATTAGAAAAACAGAACAGGCTCAAATAAATAATCTAATATTGAACCTCAAGTTTCTAGAAAAAGAAGAGCAAGTCAAGCTTCACAGTTCATATAAGAGAGGAAATTATAAATAGCACAGAAATTAATGCAATGAAAACTAAAAATATAATACAAAGAATCAATGAATAGAAGAGCTAGTTCTTTGAAAGATCAGATAAAACTAACAAACCCTTAACCAATCATATTTTTAAAAAAGGAAGTAGAAAGGCCAGGGGTGGTGCCAAATGTCTGTAATCCCAGTATTTGGAAGACTGAGGCAGGAGGATCACTATGAGAGAGTTAAAGGCTAGCCTGAAATACATAGTAAGACCCTGTCTCAAAAAAAAAAAAAAAAAAAGAATAAAAAGGGAAAGAAAAGACTCAAATCCATGTAATTAAGAACAAAAAGGGTAAAATCACAAGAGATCCTGCAGAAATCCAGAAGATCATCAATTTCTTCTTTGAGAAACTGTTTCTAATAAAATGGAAAATACAGAACAGAGATTCCTAAACACATATGAATTATCAAAATGGAATCAAGAATGCATAAAAATTCTAAATAAGCCAATATCAGCCAATGAGACTGAAGATGTAATCACAAACATAACACCAAAGAAAAGTCCGAGCCATGATGGATTTATTGCTGAAATCTACACGAAATCTGAGACGATGTAATGCCACTACTTCTCAAGCTCTTTAATAAAATTGAAAGGGGAGCAATACTCCCAAATTTCATTCTTGGATTAAGCATTACCCTGACACCAAAAGTAGAGAAGGAGCCAACCAAAAAAAGAACTATAGGCCAGTTCTCCCTAATGAATACAGATGCAAAAATCCTCAATAAGATACTGGCAGATAGATTTAGCCAATCACCAAGAATGTTATACACCACAGCCAAGTTGGACTCACATTAGGGATGCAGGGATAATTCCAACATGTGCAAATCAATAAATGTAACACAATATATTAACATTAGCTGGAGTAACTAGACAAGAAAAAGAAATAAAAGAAATAAGGATTAAAAAGGAAGAAGTTAAATTATCATTATTTGCAGATGACATGATACCCTACAAAAAGACCACAAAATCTATACCAAAATTCCTCTAGATTTGATAATCAAATTCAGTAGCATGGCTAGATACCAAGTCAGCACCCAGAAATCAATAACCTTCCGGTACACAAACAACAAACTCACTGAGAGAAAAAATAAGGAAATAGTATCTTTTACAATAGCATCCAAAAAATTTAAATATCTAGGAATCTATGTAACAAAGGAAGTAAAAGACCTCTGCAGTGATGACTACAGTACTCTGAAACAGGAGATCAACAAAGATGTCAGAAAATGGAAAGACACTCTTTGGTCTTGCAAAGAACTAATACAGTTTAAATAGTAATACTTCAAAAATTATTCTACAGATTTAATGCTATCTCAATGAAAATTCCAACAGCACATCTCATAGAATTAGAAAAAAACAATGCTAAAACTCACTTGCAACCAGAAGAGATCTCAAATTACAAAGGCAGTTCTGAGCAAAAAAGGCAAGGTAGAGCGCATCACAATCCCTAACTTGAAATTATACTACAAAGCAATAGTGATAAAAACAGCATGGTACAGGCAAAACAAAATCAGACCTGAGGATCAATAGAACAGATTAGAAAAGACACAGCAACAACTCCAGATATACTGAGCCACCTTATCTCTGACCAAGAGGCCAAACACCTCCACTGGATGAAAGATAGCCTCTTTAACAAATGGTGTTCGAAAAACTGGCTTTCCACATGTTGAAGATTGAAACTAGACCCCATAATTCACAATGCACTAACCTAAAATCAAAATGGATCACAGACCTAAATATTAAAACAAAACACTAAATCTGGTAGAAGAGAATAAGTAGAACACTTGAGGACACAGGAGCAGCCAAAGATTTCATGAACAAAACCCAGACAGCACAAGAAATACTACAAAGTGTCAACAACTAGGACGGACCATGTTCTATTAAAAAGTTTTGCACAGCAAGAAAAACCAACAGTGAAGAGACAAGCCACAGTGTAAGGAAAAAATTTTACCAGCTATTCTTCACAGGACTACTATCTAGAATATATAAAGAACTCATAAGAACCAGATCCCCCCAAATTTAAAGACCCAATCCAAAAATGGGCATCCAAAATGAATAGACACTTCTCAGATGAAGTAGAAAGGGCACATAAATATATGAAAAAATGTTCAACATCAGTAGTCATTTGAGAGATGCCAATTAAAACACTGAGATTGCACATCCCTCCACAAAGGATGGCTGTTATCAAGAAATCAACCAATAACAAATTCAAGAGTCTGTAGGGAGAAAGGAACTCTTCTCCACTGTTGGTAGGAGTGTGGAGATTCCTCAGAAAACTAAAACTAGAGGACCGGGGATTTAGCTCAATGGTTCCAGTGTCTGGCTTGCAAGCACATACTCCTAAGTGAAATAAATCAGATGTATATTGTTTCTCTGGTGTGTGAAACTGAAAGAGGAAATAAGTTCTAAAATGTATAATAGATATTGGGAAACGAGAAGAAAATGTTCAAATGGGAAGGGTAACAAGGGAGAAGGGAGGAAGAAAGGAAGGAAAGGTCATGAAAATAAACGGAAAAAACTGAAACAAAGATTTTGTACAGAGGTAGAAGAGTGGGGCTTGAGAGAAGAGGGAGAACAGGGAACAAAGAGGTAGAAGGTATTGTGTTACAGATGCAAATTTTCCATGATGGGTGTTATTGTTATGTATGACAAATATACCAGTATATATTTTGCTATTTAAAAAAAAGAAGATACCAGGATGGTTTAGAGAAATTGATAAATTCCAGAGCTAGGACAGAAACATCCATCTTGCTTGAAATATCACCTTAGGAAAGAAGCCAACTCGAACAGGTCCCCAACCACAAAATCTAGGACTATTTGAAAATCAAAACACCATAAAAATTACAGTATTAACAAAAACCACCAAACTGGAACAAAATTCCTTGAGTATATATTTAAATAAATGAATGAATAAAGATTTGGGGAAAAAAATCTTTGTGCTAAATAGCAGCTTACTTATAGAGGTAGATGGCAACACTCAAGTGCTTGTTGACTCAGACAGGAGTCATCAGTGTGCTCAATGATGGTATTTAAAGGTCTTATGAGAAATATTGGGAGGCATAGTCTTTTATATTTTCCCACCTAGCAGTTACCAATTACAAAAAGGAAAATGGACACTGGGGATGTAGCTCAGTAGGCCTGGCACAAGCAGAGCCCTGGGTACGATTCCCCACACTCCACAAAGTACAAAATGAAGAAACAAAAATGATGATCTCACAGCAGAAAAACCCAGTGAACATGAAGTTAGAAGGTATTCAGTGTTAAACATCACCAAAGGTAGGACGATGCAGTTTGTGTCCTGGTGAGGCATTAAGAATAGCACATCTACAATATGCTGCTGACAATGCACTCTGTCTGTATGTGAGCAACCTTTAGACATGTAGAGAGATATGTTGCAGAATAAAAGAAACTACACTGTGTAAAACTGCTATAGTTGTAAGTCAGGAGAATACTGAGAAACTGTTCCAAACTAAAGAAGGCTAAAACCAAAACAAAATAACCCCACACAATTAAATGCAACATATCACTATAACCTGGATGCAGAATCAGAAAAGACAGAGACTATAAGGATAGCTGAAAATCCCTGAAAAGCATCTGGTTCTGAAGTTAAGTGTATCAATCCTGACTTCTGATTTGGTAGGTATGCTTATGTTGAAATAAATATACTCAAGAGTAAATGTGATGGCCATCATGTGTACATATTGCTCTCAAATGATTCTGAAAAAGTCTGACTCTACAAATAATATATTCTCTTGAAATGAGATAGGGATGAAAAATAAGAGCACCAGAAATAAGAGATGATTAGGTAATTTCAGTGAAACTCCGTGATCCAATTAAGTATTGCAGAAAGAGGGAAAGAATCAAAAGCAATGCTAATGTCTCTTTGGACAGCTGAAAAGGAAGTCTTTACTAAGCCCACTATACAGGTGGACCATCTATTATAGTAAAAGACACACTCCCATTAATCTCTCTCAAAGTACTCCCCCTTCACCTCAAACATACCCCACTGTTCTTGCCACTTTCTGAAGCATTTCTGGAAATTTTTCATGAGTGACTTGATGAAATATGATCAAAAATAGAGTGGAGGCTGGAGATTTAGCTCAGTGGTTCCAGAGCCTGTCTTGCAAGCACAAGAGCCCAGGTTCCATCCCCCGTAACCACATACAACAATACTGGGCATGGTAACTCACACC
The DNA here is from genome assembly GCA_004026965.1 of Petromus typicus. Taxonomy (NCBI): domain Eukaryota; kingdom Metazoa; phylum Chordata; class Mammalia; order Rodentia; family Petromuridae; genus Petromus; species Petromus typicus. Next base: position 440 of record PVIR01027660.1, on the reverse strand, counting down.
CATTAGCAATCAGTACCATATATCACAGTGCAAGGCATGGTAGCTCACGCGTGTAATCCCAGCACCTGGGAGGCAGATGTAGGAGCATTGCTGTGAGTTCGAGGCTGAGCTCAGGGCCAGCTTGAACTACAAAGTGAGACCCTGTCTCAAAAAAAAGAGTAGACAGAGTGCCATTCATTCTAGTTTTTCCCAATGTCAAACTAACCATAAAAGGTAAATCTATTCAGTACACAATTCAAAGGTATCACAAAGAAAGACACAAAAGAAGACTTCTAAAACTGCTTCAGAAAGTAGCAAGAATGATGCAATAGGAGTGTCTAAAGTAAGGAGGTATATATGGAGAGGGATTACTGGGAATATGTCTTTAACTATACAGTAATAAATTTTTTAAATTTAAACATTCACCATATTTTTCCATCATATAAGATGTAATAAGTCAA
>PVIR01027659.1:7618-22930 GCA_004026965.1 Petromus typicus | reverse complement strand
CACACCCATGTTCACAGCGGCACAGTCTAACAGCTAACTCTTGGAAACAGCCCAAATGCCCATCAACTGATGAATAGATAAAGATGTGGCTTTTTTCATACAATGGAGTACTACTTTGCTATAAAGATAGGCCTCAGATATTTCTAGCTAAATGGACACACCTCGAGACTATATTCTTAAGTGAAATAAATACCACATTGTTTCTGTGGTATGAGAAACCAAGAGTGGAAATAAGGACTAAAATGTATAACTGATATTGGGAAATGGGGAAGAAAATGTTCAAATGGGAAGAACAAGAGAGAGGGAAAGAAGAAAAAAAGGGACAAAAAAAAAAAGGAAAAAATGGAAACAAAGCTTTTGTACAATAGAGACAGGAAGGGGCTGGAGGGGAGAAGAATGGGGAAAATGGGTGGCGTGTATCATGTACAGGCACAAATTCCCTATGATGAGTACCATCATTACATATACCTAAAATGTACTAATAAATGTTATGCAATTTAAAAAAGGAGGATACAGTGAATACTGCCACCACTGAGTGTCATCCAGCAGAAAAGCAGGCTTTTAAGAACATAACAGTGTGTTGTAATCCGCCCTGTTCACCTGATCTGACACTGTGTGATTTCTGGCTCTTCCCCAAAGTTGACAAGGCCATGGAAGGGGAAAGCCTGGAATCAACCCAGGATATCAAGGCAGCCACGAGAGCCTACAGATACTCATGAGGGACTTCCAGGACGGCAGCAGAAAGGGTCAGCAATGACAGAATATGTGTGTTCAAAGTAAGAGAGAATGTTACAAAAGAAGATTAATGACAATTTTTTATTGTAATAAATTAAAAAATTAAACACTATCAAACTAGATTTTCAATCATATCTCATATTTACATATTAAAACATCATGTTGTATAATTCAGTTGTCATATCTCAATAAAGCAAGGGAAAGAAAAAATGAAAACATAACAAATGCAAAACAAAAAAAAAAATCTTACAAAACAGAGTTTAAGTTTGAGCTACCAAAAAAGAAAGAAAGAAAGAAAGAGAGAAAAAAAAAAATCAATCCCAAATTGCTGATTCTCTCAAAACAAGGCGGGGTTTCTCAGGTGACATGATAAACATGCACAGGATATATGGACATCTGAAAGTGAATCGAGCCAGTCCTTTACGCAGAATCTCTGAAGCGCACAGGGCCCAAGATAATGGGTGAGACACTGACGACCAAAAAGCCAACGTAGGTCCTGAAGTCAGAAGACAATACTGTTGGCTTAGAGGAAAGAACAAAGACCCCTTCTGATGGCCTTGCCTTTCAGATGCCAGAATCGTCACCCACTCCTGCTCTGTGAAAAGGCTCAGGAGGACCCACAAAGGACTGGTGATTTCCTCATCAGGTTTCTCTCTCTAGAACTCAAGGGAACGAGGCAAGCAAGAGGAAGAAGAAAGCACAGCCTTCAAGTGCAAAAAGGTGAGTAAAGGGCCGGGGATTTAGTTCAGTGGTTCTGGCCTTGAAAGTGCAAGGTCCTAAGTTTGATCCCCACAGTGCCAGGCATGGTGGCTCACGCATGTAATCCTAGCACTTGGGAGGCAGAGGCAGGAGGCTCGCCTAGGATACGTAGTGAGCTGAGCCAGCCTGAACTACAAAGTGAGACCCAGTCTCAAAAAAAAAAAAGAAAAAAGAAAAGAAAAGATGAGTGAAGAGTAGAAGTAGTGGGACATGGGCAGAATCAGACACTAGGATAATTTATTTGAGTATCTGGGAGAATATGAAATCAGATGGATAAAGCCCAGAAGATAACACTCATACTCTAAGTATTATGTTGTACCCCAACATAAACTCAGGGCTATTTTAGTGATCACGTCATTCATTAGAAACAAGATTTCCAGCTTCTCTTACACATCTGTGTAGGAAATTTGCTCCCAGAATGGAGCTACTATAAGCCTTGTTATAATTATAGATTCATTTCAAAAATACAAGTGAACAGAAGCTGGGCATGGTTGCACACACCCGTAACCCTAACCACTGGGGAGGCTGAAGCAGGATCACAGTTGAGTTCAAAACCAGCCTAAACTACATGGTAAGACCCTGTCTTAAACAAAACAAACAAAAGGCCAAAAAACAATAAACAACAGAATGTTTCCACAGCTAGTATTTTGTTGGCAATAAGACTTGTTTCAAGACCCTGTTTCAATATAAAAAGGGCTAAAGATATAGCTCAGCGTTTAACCTCCAGTATCATAATGACAAAAAATTCTATATATGGAATTATATCAGTGAAGCACTTAAGTACTACAACCTGCAAACACTTTAAGAGCCTTGCGGCGCATGTTTGTAAATGCCATCACTCTGGAGGCTGAAGCAGTATCACTGAGTTCAAAGCCAGCCTGAACTACACAACAAGATCTGTCTCAAAATCAGCAACCCAGAACTTTTGAGAAACTGGTGCTCCAGAAAATACCCTTCAGATATTTACGGTATGCTATTTTAGGAAACAAATCTTTTAACCCTATTTTTAATTTTTTTGGTTTTGTTTCTTTTTCTTTATTTTTGTAGTCAATACTGGACTCAGGGTCTTGTGCATGCTAGCAACTATTTCTAAACTTAATTTTATTTATTTAATTATATTTTTGGTATCAAAACTGAACTCGGAACCTCACACTTACCAGGCAGGCACTATGTTGCTGAACCAAATCCCAGCCCCATATTTCTGAATTCTAAAAAAAGCATGCTTGCATAGCTTCCTGCGTTCTCAAAATAAAGCACATTTTTCTCAGCTGAAAGTTTCACATATCCCACATCAAATGGTCAGACTGTGGAGCTTTCACAAAATGTCTTCTGGAGTGAAGAAGTAGTAGGAGTGGTGGGGATGGTGATGTTGGCTCTCATGGGAGAGTGTTTCAATTTCCAGCACAAAAAACTCAAAAACAACCAAAATCTTTCCTACCTTTTAGTTTTGCTGAAAGTTATCACTTTTCCTGTGACCATCCTATCAATACCTCTCCTAATTTCTTGACTTGGAAACCAAATCAACATGCTTATTACCATCACTTGTAGAATGAGCATGGCGTGAGCCTTACTCCTGCAGATGATTAACGAGCCTTAGAACTGAACCCTGGATTGTTAGGACATTGCGGTTCTCAGCTGTGCTGCCCACAGACTGAAAACTAGGGGTGGCTTTGCCAACCAAGTCTGGTGTTCTTTCAGAGATTCAGGAACTGATTTAGAGCATTAAATACCCTAGCCAGAATTCTAAGCAATCTCAAGTCTATAAAACTACACTGTACTAAGTCCATCTTTCGGAAAGGTGGTTAGTTAAGATGACTGACTGCTAGGCAGGGTTTTGGTTCAGTGGGGAGCACCTGCTGGGTGGCTCGATCCTCACATATGCACCACAAATAATGTGCTGTCTGGCATTTTCAGCTCAAAAACCGAAAATCGGGCTTGCATATGTCTCTGGAGATTCTACTTTTAATATCTGCTTGTGCTGGGCTTGGAAGCTCATGCCTGCACTCTGGGAGGTTGAGGTAGAAATAGTGCAAGTTAGAGTTGGCCTGGGGAACATGGTGACTTAGCAAGACCCCATCTCAAAATAAAAATAATAAAAGAAAGGACCTGGGTTCAGTCTTCATCACCACCAAAATAAATAAAGAACTCCATGATCTGCCCAAAAGTAACATGGCACATGTTAACAATAGGAGACACAGAGCAACAGGTAAATATGAGATTTGTGTTAATCATTTTAAATGGGATCTTTTATTGACAAAGAGAAATACTAGCAACCATAATTAAAAAAAAAAAAAGCTGGGGCCAGGAGTTAGCTCGGTGGTTCTGGCACCTGTCTTGCAAGCGCAAGGACCCGGGTTCAATCCCCGGTAACCACATACCATACTGGGTGTGGAGACTCGCCCCAGCAGCAATCAGTACCACATACCACAGTGCTGAGCGTGGTGGCTCACGCCTGTAATCCCAGCACTCGGGAGGCAGAGGCAGGAGGATTGCTGTGATGTGAGTTGGAGGCTGAGCTCAGGGCCAGCCTGAACCACAAAGTGAGACCCTGTCTCAAAAAAACCCCTAAAAACAAAAAAACCTAAAAACAAAAAAGCTTCATTTGCTTATTTCCTCATCGCACCATTATATCCTCATCACCAGCTGTCCCTGGCGTTTTAGTATGGAGACCCTGATCTGCCCTCTGCAGAGCTGAGGTCTGTCTTCTGCAAGGAGCAGAGCAGCCACTGTGACTTGAACACTGTTTATTTTTATTCTATCCCACTTTCCTCAGTTTTAGAGCTTCCAAGTCCTGAACCTTTGGGGATTGTGATTTAAATCAAGCTTCCTCTTCTCCCATTAGTAGATTAGGGTTCAGTTTCTTCATCTTTGCTGCTTCTCAAACTGTACATCTTTTTCTTCCTTCCTCCCCTCATGTGGGTTTAAATGTTTTGAATTACCTTTTTAGCTGGGTATGGTAGTGCACCTCTCCCTTCCCAGCTCTTGGGAAGCTGAGGCAGGAGGACTGCTGCAACTTTGAGACTAGCATGGGTTACATATTAAGTTCAAGGCTAGCCTGAACTATGTAGTGTGGCCCTGTTTCACAAAAACAAAACGAAAATCTTCTAAAAAACATTTTATGAGGATTTTAGAAGGGAGCCAAAATAAATGCTTGCATTTGACCTAGTGTCATGCTTTTGTTTTGTGATAAGGTCTCCCTATACAGTTTAGGCTGGCCTTGAACTTGCTGCCAGATCTCATAATTCTGTGATTGCAGGCATGTGTTGCCATTCTCAACCTGATCCGGCATATTTAAAAAGTGAAAATCTCTGTCACTGATCTCTAAATTGAGCAATCAGTATCTAAAAGGTAGTGATTTCTACTAAACCACCAAAATGTGAGAGATCTTTTTCTTACCTTCCTCATCTTCTCTCTTCCCTGTTCCCAACCATCAACCTATAAAGCTCAGCCCCCTCTCATTACCTTTTTCATGAAAGGGTCACACTTGATTATGAGTTTAAAAAGGAACAGACCTACAGTGTAAACAGGCAGCCTGACTTGTTGCTGCTTCTGGCAGTGGCACTTAGGACCATAGCCACACTGAGCTTTTGGCGGCACAGTCCTTCCCTCCAATTTATACGTCTCCACCCTGGACCTGTACCGGGATGGCACTAAGGCCTTTCAGACTATGGGGGAACCAAGCAGAGCTCTTTCCTTCTCTTTCTTCCTGTGATACTATCACTGTTCACAGAACCCACACCAGAAACCAGAAGTCAGCCAGCTCTTCTTGTGCATGTATTAAACCTATCTGAGGGTCAGTCTCCTTGCCACTGGCCACTGCTATTGGGCAATGTCCTCCTCAACCATATCCTCTGCACAGCAGGCAGAATGGCCTCCAACTGTAAGGCTGAGGGAGCATCAAAAGCCATCTCAACTTATAGATGGGACATACAGAAAGTTATCTCCCAGAGCAGTAACTGTCACCTGGAACAAGAAACACAGTGAATGAAAGCCATCAGTATCTCAGACCCTTCATAACATTAATTCTTCAAAGACAAGGCTTGAGAAGACACATCCTTTTCTCAACTCTACCCCTTTCAGAGAAGTCATTTGAAACAGACATGGTGATGTCACCACCTTCCCACAGATTATGGCAACCACAGGAAAAACTTAGTCCCTGATATTTCCACTAACAGTCAAGTGATCACCTGCCACTTATTCACTGGGAACTTTACTTCAAAGAACCAAAAGCGCTCCAGTGTAAACCTTCCAGTGTTACTTCTGGAAATCAGGGCGTGAACTAACGCCACACAGCGACGTCTGCGATCAATTGCTCCTGCTTTCTGTGTCACTGTTCTAGTTGAGAAAAACAAAACAAACAAACAAAAAAATGGTAAAAAGCAAATAAACCTTAGTCACACTTTTAGGATAAGGATCATGAAGAAAGATTTGAGACTGAATTACAAAAAGAAAGGCAAGACAATTACTGCTTAGTGTGCAACAAATATTGTGTTATTAAGCATTTAAAAGACAAAAAACAGGGGCCGGGGATTTTAGCTCAGTGGTTCCAACAACTGCCTGGCAAGCACAAGGTCCTGAGTCTGATCCCCAGTAACCACATAACACAATGCCAAATGTGGCCTGGGCTATGTAGTGAGTTTGGGCCAGTCTTAACTATAAAGCAAGACCCTGTCTCTAAAAAAAAGAAAAAAACCAAACGTGAAATCACTGTATAACTGACAGAGACTTGGCTGAATGAACGAACTCCAAGTGCCTCTGAGCAAAGGACATAGGGACTCTGGACCCACATCCTTGGTCTTGTCAAGCATCATCTTCTTTTACTGTAGTAAGGTACATTTTAGAGTGGGGAAGGAATGAGGGAAAGACAGGAACCAAAGGAATATTTATATTTTTTTAAGTGTAGCTTTAAAGCAAATTATAGGCTGAAGTACTACAATTTTGAGACCAGCCTGCACTACATAATGAGTTCTGATGGGCTACACTACCTGATTAGACCTAGCCTCAAACAATCAAAAAGAAGGGCGTGGTGGCCCACACCTTTAATCCCAGTTGTAGGGAAGATTAAGGATCAATGTGATGGACAGCCTGGGCTACACGGTGAGTTCAGCCTGAACAACACAGAGAGACCCTGTCTCAAAGAAAAAAAATTATGACAGAAATCTCTATGACTGGTAACTTCAGGACTGAATGTGTAACATAAGATTCCCAAAAATGAAAAGGTCCCATTTTAGGCTACAGTGATTTCCTATTATATGAGGAACTTGGCAGCCCATTTAAAATAACAAGTAAGCTGGGCAAGGTGGCACATACCACAGTGCTGGCACTCCCAGCATTCAGGAGGCTGAGGCAGGAAGACTGGAGGGAGTTCCAAGCCAGCTTGGGCTGCCTAGTGAGTTCAAGACCAGCCTGGACTATATTATAGTGAAACCCTGTCTCACAAACAAAACAAGCCAGGTGTGGTAGTTTACATCTATTATGTCAGGACTTGGAAGGCAAAGGCAGGAGGATTGCTATGAGTTTCAAGTTAGCCTGGGCTACATAGTGTGTTCAGGGCCAGCCTGAACTACAAAGTGAAACTGTCTCCAAAAGAAAAAAAATTAAAAACCTGAAAACAACAACAACAACAACAACAACAAAACAAACCGAATGTTTTCCTACATTTGGCTCCCTTAAGTAATAAGGAGTGAAAGGCTAAAAAAGCACTAGAAATGTTTTTTTGGTTTTTTTTTTTGAGACAGGGTCTCGGCTTTGTGGTTCAGGCTGGTCCTGAGCTCAGCCTCAAACTCACATCACAGCAATCCTCTTGCCTCTGCCTCCCGAGTGCTGGGATTATAGGCGTGAGCCACCACGCCTAGCACTGTGGTATGTGGTGGTAATTGCTGTTGGGTATGAGTCTCCATACCCAGTATGGTATACGGTTTCCGGGGATTGAACCCGGGCCCTTGTGCTTGCAAGACAGGCGCCGGAACCACCGAGCTAAATCCCCGGCCCAGCACTAGAAGTGTTTGGGGAATTCTTTAATTTAGACAAGGCATAAAATTCTGTAACACATGCTGGACATCATGATGCCTGGCTGTAATCCCAGCATTCTGGAGGCTGAGACAGGAGCACTGTCTTGAGTTCAAGACCAGCCTGGATTACAACAGTAAAGAAAGAGCAAGCCTGAACTATGAGACAGGCCTGTCTCAAAAAACCAAAACCAAAACACCCTAAAGGTTTAAACAAAATCAGAATGGTATAAATGTCCTCCTCCCTTCCCCAGATTTCTTAGTCGGTCCCAATTATAACAAACTACAACAGGTTGCCTGGTTTGTTCTGTTTTGCTGGCCTTTGGTTACATGAAACACTACAGTATTCGGTGGCCTTCATCTTTATAGATCACTACACCATTATTTCTGAACAATCTTCAGAATTCTGCTTTGGAGGTAGGAAAAAAAAAAAAAAGCCAGTATGGCAGAATAAAAAGAACTTTGTAAGAGAACTCAGGAGACAAGATTCTGCTCCTGCCCCAACACCACTGTCAACCGACTGTTGGATCCAGGCAAGCTCTGAACCTTGCTAGGCTTGAGTTTCCTCAACTGCCACTGGCCAGAGGGTTGGCTCCAGCTCTGCAGAGCTGCGTGACTGTCTAGACCAGTGACAACTTTGGGAAGGTGGAACTGAGAGCACCTGCTGCACACTTCCAACTTGGTGTTTGCCACACTACAACTTACTTTTAACTAGGGAAAAAAACCACAACAAAACACACTTTCTACTTTGCTCATTCCAGTCTGCCAGCAACAACCAAGGACTTCAAACCATGCCAAATGACCCACTCCTCCTCCTCCTCTCTTACATCACTTCCTCTTACTCACTTCCCAAGATGGCTCTTCTCCCTTCCAGTCCTTTAACTCATCCTTCCTTCTCCAAAATGTTCATCTATTAACTTCCCTCACAGCCCATCCGAGGCAGCCTCCAAGAGGCAGCTTTTGGCTCCTTTCATACATGGAGCTGAATAAGCAGGGCTCTGAATCCACCAGCTGGCATTAGGGTCTCTTTGCCCAAAGATGACCCGCCCCCTGCACCCCAGACTCTCGGGCCCATCTCTGTACCCTTCTTTCGGCTGAGTTTCTCCTAATTCAAAGCCAGCATTACTGCTAAGTTTGTACCTTTTCTAGAGAAAACAAAGTTAACCTGGCAAAGAGATCAGCGCGAAGATCAGACGAGAGAAGGGGCCTTGGGATGTAGGGAGCACCAGGAGAGGCTAGAAAGAGCAAAGTGGGGCAAAGGCTGAGCCTGAAGGGGAGGCGGGAGAATGAGGCCACCCTCGCCCCTCCGGCGGCCAGGATGGCGAGTCGGGCCGTAAAGTTCCGACCCCCCTCCGGGAGAAGCCGGGTCCGAGCCCGAGGGCGAGCCTCCCTCCATCCCCTCCCTGCCCGGAGCGAAGCGCCACAGCTGCGAAGGCCGGCCCCAACACTTGCAGCTCAGCACCAGAGGGCCGCTCCGGCCCGCCATGACCCCGACCCCTGACCCCCAGCCCCGACCCTGGCCTTACGTGTTATCTTGGTTGAAGTTGGCGAACAGTAGCTGGCTAGCGCCAGCCTCGCCGCTCTGGCTCGCGAGGTTCATGGCGGCGCACGCGGCGGTTCAGCCCGAGTGGCAGGAGGGCGCGCGCTTACGCGCGGGAAGCCGCTCGAGCTCCGCTCAGGGTCGGCGCCGGGTCCCACTCGCCGACACTCGCTGCCTCTGGATCAACCGTCGCCTCATCCCGGCCCCACTCTTGTTTATGCTCCGGGGCCGGGGAGCCCTGAGCGCCTGCGCGGCCACTCCCCCGCGGCGCACGGTTCCTCAAGGCGCAGGCGCAAGGCTAAGTCCCGCCCTTCCACCTCTGTCCTGGAGTTTTGTTCCGGTCAGGCACGCACGCTTGGGAGCGCGCTGTTCGTCGGGGTGTGCGTGCGCGTGAGAGAAGGCAGGCAGCCGTCATCCTTCTGCTTGCTCTGGCTGCGGGTTAAGAGATCTCTATTGCGGGTCATTGTATTTATTATAGCAGATTCGCATCTGTTTGGAGGAATAGAATCCAGATTTTTCTATCTGAGCTACACCTCCAGCTCTTGAAAAAATTGAGACAGTTTCACCAGGTTGCCTAGACGACGCTCAAATTTGCGATGCTCCTGCCTCTATCACTCAGACTGCTGAGTTTACAGGCGGGCACGACTAAGATTTGAACCGTCTTGATGCTAATTGTAACCCTACGTACACAGGGTTGTATCTCCATTTTCTTGAATTACAAACAGGGACAGAACTATAAATCACTTGCCAAATATTAGACCTGAGGTTGCAAATGCCTTTGTTTTTGGGTCCCTGCCACAGGATTCTGCCTTAAATGTATTCACCACTATCTAGAAACATCATCTAAGCGAAGTAAATAAGAGTCATTTTCCTTAGCGAAGTTAAAGAGGGAGACCAGGGATTTAGCTCAGTGTTTCCGGCATCTGCCTGGCAAACACAAGGTCCTGAGTGATTCTCTGGTACCACATATCACAATGCCGGGTGTGGTGGCTCACACCTGTAATCCCAGCTGTTGGCAGGCAGAAGCACTAGGATGCTGTGAGTTCGAGGCTAGCCTGGGCCATATAGTGGGTTTAGGGCCAGCCTGAACTACAAAGTGAGACCCTGTCTCAAAAACAACAAAAATGTTACAGAGGGAGAAATATTTTTAAATATAATCCCAAAGCCTGGGCACAAAAAGCACAAATACTGATGTCACCTTTGACATGAAGGCAGGGACTGTGCAATCAGTAGGTGTGCAGCAGTGGCTGAAGCTGAAATTTAGGTAGCAGTAGGCAGTAGCCTATAGGCGTGGAAGACACTGAGTGGCAAATGTCAGCCATGGGAGAGTGACTCACAGAACTCTCTGAAGGAAGATGGCCACAAGTTGAGATTTGGCTGGAGGACAGGTCTGGCTGGGTATTAAGAGACATTATGCAAGATACTGGTCACTGTCCTGAGAGCTGTGGACTGCACAACAGGTAGGCCAGAGAGGGTGAGACCAAACCTGTGCCCAGGGCAGAGCACGCCCCAGATTTCATGCTAAGCTATAGCCCATCTTTTTTTTTTAATGTATTTTGAGACAAGATCTCAGTAAGCTGCCCAGGCCAGCTTACTGAAGTTGGAATCTTCCTACCTCACCCTGCCAAGTTACAGGCATGTACCACCATACCAGAGGAGTGGAGTTACAGGCGTGTACCAGCACACCAACCACTACAGTCTTACAGGGTGTGGTCCCTGATCCGCAGCTACTCTACCATCCTTCTGGGCACAGGGCACATGATCAGGGTAGGGGATTCCCAAGACATGAGCACAGGCCCAGCTATTTCTTCACCTTCATGTAGATCCCTTGGTCACATGACATGTGGTATGACATACCTGGTGATACCTCAGGGTTCAAAACTGCCAGCTGCATCCTCCCACACATTCCTTCTCCCTTTTTTGGGGGAAAGGGCTTTTCCTGTGAGACAGTCTCACTATGTAGTTCAGGCTGGCCTCGAGTGCACAGCAGTCCTGCTGCAGCCTCCTGAGAGGTGGACCACCATGCCTGACATCTTTGTTTTATATTTTGATATCAAACTTACCATCTTCCAATGTATCACATGATGCTTTCTCTTGCCCGGACGGTGAGTCCCACAAGGGCAGGGCTTTGGTCACTGTTGTTCACTCTGAGTTCTCATTGCTCAGACCTGAAGAACTCAGCGCCGACTTCCTGACCTGTGGCGGAGATGGCCGGAGCCAAGAGCAGCCACCCACGCCTGGGCTTTGATTCACGGTTTTGTCATCTCGGTGCTGTGGAAGCCGTGGACTGGGAGCAGAGAGGAGGCTGGTGTCTAGCCAGGGACCCGGCCCGTGTGACCTACGGTGCATCCTCGTGTCCAGCTGTCCCAAGGACAGCGTGTGCTACAATCATCCCTCAGAATGCCTCCTTGAGGCTGTCCTGAGGACTCGGCTTCTGCCCCAGCCAGGCCTCAGCTGTCCCCTGCTGGCCGTTTCCCAGCTGCCCTTCATGTTCTGCCGCCCACAGGTTAGTCCAGGGTAAGTCACCATCAGTGGCTGGTATGGAGGAGAGGACTCGGGCTGTGCTGGCAGGGTAGTGTGTGGTGAGGTGTGGGGAAGGGCCCTGGAGCTGGCCTTGAGGGGTTCAGATCCAGGCTTGGCTTCTTACCTAAGTCATCTGATTTCACTGACCTTCAGTGATCACCAGGGTAAAACAACCCACTACCTGAGATTGCTGTTAAAATTGAATGGAGAGCTGAGCATGGTGACGTATGCCTGGGACCCCAAAACTTTATTTATTTATTTATTGGTTTTTTGAGACGGAGTCTTGCTTTGTAGCTCAGGCTGACCTTGAACTCAGTATGTAGCCCAGGCTAGCCTTGAACTCACGGCAATCATCCTGCCTCTGCCTCCCAAGTGCTGGGATTACAGGTGTGAGCTACCATGGCATCTAAAGATGCCAACACTTTAGAAAGTTGAGGCAGGAGCATCTCCATAATCTCAAGGCCAGCAGCCTGGGCTGTACAGTAAGTTCAAGGCCAGTGTGAATTACAAAGTGAGACCCAATCTCAAAACAGCAACGACCAAAAACAAAAACAGAAACAGAATCAAAGAGAACACTGAATGGAGCTGTGCACAATCACTTGTAACCGCAGCTCCTTGGGAGGCTGAGGCAGAAGGATCACTGGAGACGAGGAGTTCAAGGTAGCCTGGACAACAGAGCCCGATTCTGTCCTTAACAAAGAAACTCCGGAAAGGACGGGAGGCAGCACTTCCAGAATAGTGAACAGTGAAATAAAAGTCTGTGAACACGTCACTTCTCCACCAAAACAGAAAAGGCAGAAAAAACATGTCAAATCCAACCTTTCCTGGCCTCTGGAAAGTTCCTAAAGGCTTACAGCAACGCGAGGAGAATGGATTCACGTAAAGCAGCAGAGTCCTGGGAAGACAGAATCTCCACAGCGCTTCAGTTTCTTGCAGTACCATCCCTCTCATTCAGGTTCGCAGCAGCCTTCAGAAACAGCAGGATTGTGACCATGGTAGCTTAGGAGAAGAACACTCTCCAGGCTTCTGGCAGAGGCAAGGCAGGCTAGGAGGGCCCCAGAGCCTCATCCCCAGAGCACAGTCACTGTGTGACCTGGCTGGTCGCTGTCTACAAACCAGCTGGGGCTCACAAGAGAGCAGAAAGCAAAGCAAGAAAAAACAATATCAAACCAAAGTTCTCAAAAAACACCGCAGGTGTGGTGGTCATCAGGGTGTGGCTGAGGCAGGGGGATTATAATCCCCTCCCCCCAAAAAACAACTCAAAAAGAGTCACTAGGGTCATCTGGGAAGATGGCAGAGTGGTGATCAGTAGGGAAATAGCCTCCCTGTGAGGTGTGGAAGAGAAGGAGGGAGGAGGGTCTTAACACACAGGAAGGAAGTGGGAATTGAAGCCCAGGGGGGAGGGGCTCAACAAAGCAGAAGGGGTCCAAGCGGTGCGTTCTCCTGAGCCCTGACTCGCTTTGTGGGAGGGCCATCGTGAATCTGACTACTGGCAACCCAGAGACCTTCATGGAGAAGCACACCAGTGAAACAGTGGTGGATACAGCAGTGGCTGGTGAGTTTGCAGGTTCGGATGTCCCCCAGGAGAAGGAGATAGGACAATATCTTCATGGAGACAGGTCAGCTGAGCTGAGAGCTCAAAACAGCTTTAGGCCAATCCCATTTAGTGGCTGCCAGTGTCAGGGTGAGGCAGAGCCAAGTTTAAACCAGCGGGAGGTACGTGGAGTTGCCAACTGAACAGATCAGCTTCCAGCTCCCTAGCCAGAAACCAGACTGAGCTTCAGAACTAAAAGTGCAGGCTCGATGCGATTATCCACTAACCCACCAGATGGCTTGTTGGGATCTGGGCTCTGTCTGCCCATTTTGTCTAGCAGTGATAGCTCAGATATACCTCAGGACTTTTTTTTCCTTTTGTTGTTGTGCTGTGTTTTTTTTTTTTGATTGTTTGTTCCTATTTTTACATAAGTGTGACCATTACTTCTAGTTTTTGTTGTTGCTCTGTTCTTATTTTTATTTCTTCCTTTTCTCTCTTTCCCTCCTGTCTTCTTCAACAATTTCCCAAAATGTGTGTAATTTTCCTTTCTCCTTGAGCCTTGCTTCTACTTTCTCCCTCTTCTTCTACTTCTCTATATTTTCTCCCAACTTCTTTTAAATTTTCTCACCAGAGGGTAAAATCGCCATAGTGAGGACATATTTAATATGTATAATTTTTGCTTTAAATGTTGTTATATAACCATAAATCTAGTTCATATGGATAAAGGTGGGAATTGTTTCTGCAGTATCAGAGATCAAACTCAGGACCTTGCAGTTGCCAGGCAGGCACGGTCCCACTGAGCTACATCCCCTGCCCAAGGTGGCAAATAGTTGTTATGGTGTGTCATTGTCTAGACTGTTTGATGCTCTTGTTATTGCTGTTGTGCTGATTTGACATAATGGTTATAATGGATTGTTCTTCCTGGAATGCCAAGACTGAGATTGCCTGAGGGTCATGAGCAGTACTACAGGCCAGTGCCAAAGAACCAGGGGCTGGAATAGAGAGGCAGCAAATTCTTATCTCCAGTAAATTGTAGACATAAGAACTGCAACTCTGAAGCCAGCTACATCTGGAAGACATCACTGACAAATAGTCATTTCCTAAGGGTTCTAAATACTAAAAATAAACCTACTTGCCATAAGCAAGTTACAAGCACCAACCCAACAATTAAACTTTAAAAAAGAGAGAGAGAGAGAGAAAGTGAGAAGACACTTAAGCAAGATGCAGTCCTAAACTACCAGTTCATCTAAGGCAAACTCAGGGAACAATCAGGTTCAACAATCTAGTCCACTTATCTGGACTCTCTGAAGTGGTAACAGTGGATGTGACAAATCAGATGAATGAGGCTCTATGAATAAACAAATCAGCAATAGTTTCACAGATAATTACAGAGAAGGTGACCATAATGAAAGATATGGTTAGTGACTCTAGAGCAGATAAAAAATAAAGAAGCTTAGGGAAATATTGGACACCATGAATGCCAACACAGGAAAGAAATGGAATCCATGAGACAGATTCAAACAAATATCCAGAAAATTAAAAATCCCACTGAAAGTATATGCAGCAGAATGAGCCAATGGGAGCACAGAATATCAGATGTAGAAGATAGGATTGTGGTTCATGACCACAAAAAGGAATATTTCTTTTTCAAACATCACAATCCTCCTGCCTCTGCCTCCCGAGTGCTGGGATTACAGGCGTGAGCCACCACGCCCGGCATTGTGGTATGTGGTACTGGTTGCTGCTGGGTGTGGGTCTCCACACCCAGTATTGTTATATGGTTACCGGGGAATCGAACCTGGGTCCCTGCACTTGCGAGACAGGCGCCGGAACCACTGAGCTAACTCCCCGGCCCAGGAATATTTCTTAAAAGTATTAAGAGACCATGAGAAAAATAGATGATAATGAAAGAAAAATAACACAAGATTGATTGGAGTCTATGAAAAAGTGGGAGATAGCATAAATGACGTTAAAAAACCTGTTCACAGAAGTAATGGCAGAAAACTTCCCGAACAGGGAAAAAGAGTTTGACATACAGATAGGCGAGGTGTACAAAACGCCAATCAGCCATGATCAAAAATAATCTTCACCAAGGTGTATACTAATGAAGATTCTGGAGGTTCACCACAAGATCAGAATATTAAAAGCTGTTAGAGAAAAGAAACAAATCACCTTTGAAGGAAAGCCTGTCCAAATTGCAGAAGATTTCCTTT
>PVIR01027658.1:0-22680 GCA_004026965.1 Petromus typicus | reverse complement strand
AAGGCTGCTTTCTTAAAGTGTTTCATTAGGTATGTCTGTTAATAGCCAAGTGCTGTTTTGATGATACCGTGAGATATTGTATTTAACAATTTGTTACAGAACCTGGAATATTCTAAGTTTTCAGTAAATGTTAGCTACTATCACAGTTAAATGCTGTGCTGAATAATAATTATTGGTCTTAAAAAAGACGTCAAATTGGAGAGAAAGGAAGATGGGTAGAGACACTAGGACATAGGGCCTGCTGGGTTAGAAAACACTGGTTTAAGAAGGCCTTGAATTTCAATTAGAAAAATGTGCAGAGAATCCATTTGATAACAGAGTCTTTGCGCTTTAAGAGAAGGAAGCATGAGATATTTTGGGAGTGCCAGAGAAGACTTAGGTATTGGTCTTGGCTCCTTGTCCTTCCCGGCTGGGGCTGGGTGAACTCAGGCCAGCCGCACCCTTCTCTGAGCATTGAGTTACTTGTCCTGCAGGGCTGTGGCAGGGAAAGCCCGATGATTTAGACTCCAGTTCCTTTGAAGTGAATTAAACACAGTTCTTCCACACTGTTTAAAGGAGCTGTCCATAGAGACGTGAGCAGGTGGAGGCTCAGTATGGGATGTGCTGTGAGGGGGATGAAGTGTGTCTTCTCCCTGGCTGGTGGGGCCTCAGCTGCCAGCCAGCAGCGGGAATGGATAATGTATGAATCTGAGACTCTTTGAGGGAAGAATCCATTGCTTTGGCTGAGGCCCTGAATGCAGATGTTTTGAGCCTGAGCAGCTGGGAGAAGGGTAATGAGAGTGAAGAATCAGGGTAGTGGAAAGGGGGCGGTGGTGTTGGACTAGAGGGCTAGCGTCAGTGTGATGCTGACTGGTCAGAGGTGCCAGCTCTGTAGGCCGTTGGGAATGTGAGCTGCAAGTGCCATGCTGCAGGTGGGGCTGGTTGTGGGGATTTGGGCGTCATCAGCCCAGATAATGACTGATGTCATGAGAACGTGAGCTGTCCAAGGAAACAACCTATGATGAGGCTTTATTTTGCTCATCCTAGTTGACTTGCTGCCAAAAGGACAGGCTGAAGATCGAAACGCTGTGTTAGCTGGGTGTCTGGCTCCGCTTTGCTAACAAAGTCGTATGATACACCTCTTCCCTGTGTGTAGAAGGCGGAGTTGGCTGCGTTGGCATTTTCAGTCAAGTCTGAGAAAGGAGGGTGAGGACAGGTCCTGGTGTCACTCAGGACTTCTTGAGGTTACTTAATCACCTAGTACTCCCAGGGGTGGGGCTTTCTTGGGTTTGATCATGAAGTGACTCAGGTGTCAGGAGGGCCCTGGCCAACTCCTGGGCCATTTGGTAGTGACATGAGGTATTTGAGCGCCTGTGATAGTGCCAGCCTTTGGTTTAGCCAGACTTAATTAGGGGAGGGATGAGAGGTTCTCCCCCCCCTTTTTTTTTAATTCCAGCGGGAGCCCAAGCACTTCTAGGCGAGTGTCATAGTGATTTCCCTTGATGTTGGTGTAACCAGCGAAGACATCAATGAGAGGCATTTGAATGACATGTTCATGCTTGAGTCATTATTTCAAAATAGGACGTTTGTTCTGTATCCTTGTCTGCTTGTTTTACTCTGTGTTTATGTTGTTCCCTGTGGTTTTCTAGACCAGTGGGTCACTTCTTTTTTCCTTCTTTCCCTCCTTTTCTTTCTTCTGGAAAGAAAGAGGAGCCAAACAGGAACACCTGCGGCAAGGCTTTAGAGGTGAAAGCGTCCAGGTTGTCAAACAGTACAGAGCGCGCTGTGGGGGTTGGAGTGGGTTTTATGGGGACTTTGGGTGGGAAGAGCATTGTGGGCGAGTCACGATTGGCTGGCCCTGGAAGGCGGGTTAAGGGAGCTGGTTGATAGGTTGCCCTTGGGCACGCACTGCTCAATGAAGTTTCATTTCTCTGAGCGGTTAAAATTTTGTTCTTTTCCCCTAAGTGGCTCATTTATGGGAAAGGAAGCCATTTGGGATTTGGTACAGATTAAGGGCCATTTTGTAGGAGTGGGACTTTTTACACTTTTCTTTCCCTCTATCTCTCTCTCTTTTTTTGGTGGGGGGGTGGTACCTGGTGTCTTGGGCTTGCAAGGTTGGTGAGGCTAAATCCCTGGCCTTCCTTTTTTTTTTTTTTTTTTTTTGAGACAGGGTTTTGCCATTGTAGTTCAGGCTGGCCTTTGAGCTCAGCCTTAAACTCACAGCAATCCACGTGCCTCTGCCTCCCAAGTGCTGGGATTACATGCGTGAGCCACCATGCGCAACACTGGTATGTGGTACTGATTGATGAGTTTAGAGGTGTCTCCACGCCCTACGTTGTTGAAAGTGGTTATTGAGGATGAACCTGGAAGCACTGAGCTAAGTCCCTGGCCTTTAAAACATTTTTTTAACTAGGAGGCAGAGTCCTGGTTTGTAGTTCAGGCTGGCCTTGAACTCAATATGTAGCCCAGGATAGCCTTGAACCCTGCACTCCTCCGGCCTCTGTCTCGCCTGCACCGTGATTACCGCGTGCACCATCACACCCCGCTCCTCTCTCCTCGCTCTGTCATACCTAGCCCAGGCCAGTCTTGAACAAAATGGCGCCCTTGATGAAGGTCTTCGGAGATGGTACTGCAGTGCATTTACCTTACTTATTTTTTTTTTGCCCTCCTGTTTCCATCCTAGTTCTAGGCAGCTTTACTCCCTTTTGCGATTTCATCCTCACACTTCTTTCTTCTCACCAGTGTTGAGACCCTAGAAAATTAAAATCCGAGTTTTCTGAGCTTGGGTCCTACTTTGTAACTCAGGCTGGCCTTGAGCTTGAGTTTCCTCTGCTTTAGCCTCCCTGGTGTGCGTAGATGTGCACCATCCTGTCTCATCTTAATCACAGCTTTTGGGGTAGGCCTGCCCTTCAGAAGCTGTTTCAACTGGAAAGGAGGAGAAGAAGGTTGTGTCCTAGAAAAGCACTTAGTCCTTCAGAGGCGATCTGCATATGAAGAGCTGGAGCTAGGGCCATGGCTAAAAGAGGTGTAGCAATCTGCAGATCACTGCTTCTAGTAGGGTGGTCCTCCCCCAGAGCAGTTTCAGGCTCCACCTCAGGTCTAGGGAATCTCAGTCTGCAGGAAGGACTCATGGGAGCAGAACTTCAGTTAACTCCTGAGTCACTCTCAGAAGCCCTACTCCAAACCGCCTCAGCATCCAGGTGTAAACCATGTATTTCCCTCCAAAGAGAAACTTCTGGTGCAGTTACAACTGTATCCAGTCGACTCCAGACTAGCGTTAAAAGCCCTCAAAATAAGGCTGGGAATTTAGCTCAGTGGTTCAGGCCTCTCTGCCTTACAAGTTGAAGGGCCCAGGTTCCATCCTGGTAACCACATACAGCAACGCAGGGCGTGGAGACCCGTGCCCAGCACAATCAGAACCACATACCACAGTGCTGGGCATGGTGGCTCAGGCCTGTAATCCTAGCACTTGGGAGGCAGAGGCAGGATGATTGCTGTGAGTTTCAGGTTGAGCTCAGGGCCAGAGACTCTGTTTCAAAAAAAAAAAAAAGAAAAAGAAAAAAAAATGGTCAAGGTAGTGAATTTAACAGTGCGTTTTCAGATGAGTAGGGATTTTGTTTTTTGTTTTTTCTTAGACCCACTACACAGTCCACATTAGCTTCAAACTCTTAATTCTTTTGCCTCAGTCTCTACAGTATTGTGTATAGCTTACTCCAGTTTTTTTAAAACAATAAATTTTGACTTTAAAAAAATTGGGAGTGGTGCTAAGACCTTACTTAGTACTAAGCTACATTCCCCAACCCTTTTTTCCTTTCTTATTTTGGGTCAGTATGTCAGTTGCCCAGGCTGGGGCTCAAACTTGAGTTCTTCCTCCCTTGGTGTTTCAGAATGGTGGGCTTAGGGTGAGGCCACCACTTCTGGCAAATTCTCTTCTAGGTATCTATCTATCCAAGGGAAATGAAAGCATACATCACACAAGGATTCTCACACAGACCTCCCATATTATTCCCTGCTAGAGTGAAAAGAAGCAGATTCCATCAACTCCTTATTACATACTGCGTAAAACTTGGAATATTTGTTAATAAAAAAGAATAAAGTCTGAATAGGTGCTATAGCATGCATGAGCCTCAAAATCATTACAGCAGCAAAAGAAGCCAGTCATGAAAGACCGATCACACGTTACACAGCCCAGGACAGGTCTCCTCTGTGCCAAACCCAGTCAGTCCTTTTCAGCTCTAAAGAAAGCACTAGGTAGTTTCTAAGTGGCTGCACCTCCTGTTTCAGTCTGCCTGGGTGACAGAGAAACAACAAACGACAGGAATAAATGAGTCATTAAGTAGGTCACCCTGTTTTAAAACTGGTGGAGAGTTTTTAAACAATTAGAACTTGCGAATTATAAAGACCAGCATTGCCAATGCTCATCTCCACCTGTGTCCTGAATGGCTTTGATTTGGTGATAGCGGGTCCCTGGTCTTTTCACAAATTCATTCTTGTCAGGTGGGAAGGTGAAGTTGGTGTCTGGACTGGACTCAGAATCCAGTTCCTCTTCTTGCAGGGCAAGACACAGTAGTAAGAGGCAGAGCCCCTGGTGCCGCCCGAATGGTTACCAAGAAGGACACTAGGAGGGGGAGGCTCTGGCTGAGGTTTCAATTTTCATCAGTCAGCCAGATGAATTGTTATAACTTTTCTCCCAACTGTGTGCATGTATTATTTTGAGCACTTTTTTTTGGTTACATGGTCTTTTTTTGTATTTCTTGAACTCAGGGCGATCCTTCTGCCTCTGCCTCCCAAATGCTGGGCTTGGAGACTCACGCTCAGCAGCAATCAGTACCACAAACCACAGTGCCGGGCGTGGTGCCTCATGCCTGTAATCCCAGCACTCGGGAGGCAGAGGCAGGAGGATTGCTGTGATGTGAGTTGGAGGCTGAGCTCAGGGCCAGCCTGAACTACAAAGTGAGACCCTGTCTCAAAAAAAAAGGATCTAACCTGAATTTTTTGTAAACAGATGTCTGTTTTCCCAGCATTGTTGTTGAAAGGACTACTTCCCTTCCCCAAAGAATGGTTATGGTTATCTTGTCAAAACCATTTGCTTATATAGGTGGGTGTTTATTTTTAATACATTTCTTCTATTTCACTCATCTATGTTTGACGTTTTAAGAAACTACTAACCTTTTCGTATGTGGCTATGCCTGCCTCAGCTTTCTGAGTGCTGGCGATTTAGGTATCTCCCACTATGCCTGGCTGTTTCTTCCTTTTTGATCATAGCTGTTCTAGTTCATGAGAAGTTATAGAGGAACTTCTCCTGGGTTCAAACCCAGGGAACACTTTTATTTATTTCGAGGCTCAGTCACTGGATATACATCCTTAATGCATCACAGCACACATAGCTAGAATTACAGGTGTGTGTCATGGTGCTCAGGTGGAAAATGCTTCTTGACTGTTCATTTTTATTGTCTTGTCTTGTTGATTTCTTGTGATGCCGGGGATCAAACCCAAGGCTGTACAGATGCTAGGCAAGTGCTCTATTACAGAGCTACCCCTCAGCTAGGGTCTTGACTTCTCAACATCTGCTTTTGTTTGACCTGGAGCAGTGAGAAAGGGAATGACCTCCCCACTCCTGGCTGGTTAGCTGCCTGGACACGCCTTGAGCTCTAATGGGCAGAGTGGGTAACATCAAGCCAGTATCTCCCCACCAAAAGCTTCAGCTTTCTCTCCAAATAAGGCTACGGGTGAACGCCTTCCTCACACAGGATGAGCTAAGGATAATGGACACTGAGTGCTTCTCTCAGTGCACATGTTCACAGTGTTGCTTCCCAGTTTTACTCCGCTAACGTCCCATCCATCACCACGGTCTTGCTGTGGGACAGCGCTGCCTGTGCCTTGAGGGAACCAGCACATGCGACTTTCCAGTATTTTAAGCATCACAGAACGCTGCTGGACAGCTTGCTCTGTTCCCCTGGACGTCACCCAAATATCCTCACACCCGCCTCACCCAGTAACACCAAGTGAACCCGGAGCTTCCGAGGCCCCCTTCTATCTGCAAGCTGGGCTGATGACTGGCTTTTCCAGTTTAGCTTCTTTCTCCATCCATCCCGGTTTCTTCATACCATACAAAGCCTGTTGCAATCCCGTGACCTCTAACCTTGGATTCTTTTGGGACAGAAACATTTTTACCGGGAGCCCGTGGAAAGCAATGCCTCAGCCTCTTTTTCCCGCTGACTGTTGTGGCTGCAGAGACTTGCTCTGGGCGGCCTCCCTCCGGGGCCCAGGTCGATGGCTGCTATTGCAGTAATTGGCTTGGCAGTGCACTCCCGAAAAGCCTGTCCTTCAGCTAGTATTCTGTTCCAGCTGCGCGCTGGCCCCCTTGAGAGAGCTCCTGGACAGCAGCTGTCAGGGCTAATTAAAGAGAGATACAGGAAAGGTGTTTTGAAGGGATTCCTCTTATCTCACAGAACAGTGGCGGCTGGAACATTTGGAAGGGGGGAGATGAAGGCCAGGGTAGAGGGCAGGATAACGACAGCTCGGAGCATTGGCATAAAGTGCTTCGCTGGCAGGCAGAAGAATGGCACTGAAGGCTTTTAATAGGACTTGCTTGCCCTCTTTAGCACACTGGGTAACATGTCTCACACATACCAGAAGTACTGTGATTGCACTTAGATTGCTAGGTGGCCGTGGTGCACTGCATGCACATGCGCAGTAAGTGCCTTTTGTCTTCTATGAAAAAACCCTGCAACAAATGAGCAAAACTTAAGATGTCCAGATATCTTGGTGGGGTAAGTTGTTAACCACTGAGGGACAGTGTGGTTATTTAATGGCTAAATTCTTAGGGTCCATAGTGAAGAGTTGGGATTTAGGGATGGATTCCCTTTAAACTCTAGGGTACTAATGTGCATTAGAATTATAGTAAGAGCCATGTGTCATTTAACATTTTCTAGTGGCCCCATGTGCTACTTTCTTAGTGTTACCTTAACAAACTACCTCAATGGTGGCTTAAGGCAGCAAAATTTCTTTGTACACTGTTTGGAAGCCAGAAGTCAGAGATCAAGGTGTCATTGTCATGGGCACCTGGTCTAGGGAAGAATCCTGCGGGGGTGGGGGTGGGGGTGAGGGGGTGGGGGGTGTTTCTGCCTGGCAGCTGCTGTCTCTTGACAGTCGTTAGTGTTCTTTGTCTTCTAAGTCTTTGTTTTCTAAGTATGTGGCCACAATCTGCGCTCCTGTCTTTACTTGGTCTTCTCTGTGTCCCTGTGTCCAGGAGCCTCTGGCGCCTCTGGCGCACATGTTCAGTGGGAGAATTGGAGGGCCAGTAGAGTGTTGACTTAGCACGTGTGAGGTCCTGAGTTCTGTCTCAGGCTTTAGCTCAGAGAGGAAGGGAGGGAGAGTAGGGTGGGAGAGGAAGAGGAGAAAAAAAACCCCAGAATTAAATTTCTGTAGTTTTCATGTTTTATTTTACCTAATACTCCAAAGTATCATCTATTTACTTTTCTCACTAAGTCACCGAGTTGCCCAGGCAGGGCTTGAATTTGCAATCCTCTTGCCTCAGCCTCCCAGAGTGTTTAGGATTATGGGAGTGTGTTACCACTTCCAGCTCACTGGCTGGAACAGTTTTTTTCTTTTGTTTTGTAGTCTTTGAAATCTAGTGTGTAATTTATACTCAACAGCACACTATAATCTGAGAGCCACTTTGCAAGGATTCCCTGTCCACTTGGGGCTGGTGATTGTCCCTGGACAGTTGGGGCTGACACTACTTTTACATGTCTCAGTGTTTCACTCCAAGTCTTTTCTTTCTTTTCATTTTCTTTGGTATTCCTGGTGTGTGTGTGTGTGTGTGCGCGCGTGCGTGTAGAATATCTGTCATTTTGAGTAAAAGGAATAAAAACATACTAATGGGGATCCCTAGACTTAGTGAGTGGAGGAAACAAGATTAGTCAGTTTTGTAGGAAAGGATTTTTGTCCAACTGCTTTTGTATTTTTTAATTTTAATTTTTTTGCAGGGCTAGGTCTGGCACCTAGGACTCCAGGGACATTTTCAAGGGTGGATGCTTGTTGTGTGGTGGAGCTCCTAAGCGCTCTATCATGGTGGCTTAAGTAAGAGTGGATAATATTTGGGATGTTTCTTTATTTTAATTGAGTGTGGAAATATAAGACTTCATTATTGTAAATCTCCCGCTAGGAGACTTGTGACTCATGCGTTTACAAGCCCCCAGTGAACGCAGCTATTATTCTCTGTCATGTTAGGACAAGAAGGGGCATAAGCTTTTCTTTCTGGGCTGATTGCATTAAGTCTGTTGAAATGATGAATTATGATCTCTATCTCCGAAAGTCTGCATTGTCTTCTGCAGGAATTAAAAGCTTGTTACCTGTTAACTTGACTTTCAGTGAGGAAGGAGTGAGGAGCAAGGGCTTTTATAAGTCACACCTCAAGGAGAAAAATTAGGGGTCCTTCTTGATATTTTTTTGAGGTGCTGGGAACTGAACTCTGGGCTCCCACACAGAGTCACATCCACACCCCTTTTAAAGTATTTTAACATTTGGAGACAGAGTTGTTGTTGGATGTCACAGAGCCTGGTGATCCGGGGCTCACTCTGTCCTGCCCGAAGAATTGGCTGGGATAACTGATGAAGAGGTAAACACAGCTTTCATTTCAAGTCAAGGAAGAAACGGAAAAAGTGAAGACAGGAGAAGAAAGGCAGGGTGTGGCGGCCCACACCTGTAATCCCAGCCTGGGGAGGCTGAGGCAGGAGGATTGCCGTGAATTGAAGGGCGACATAGTAAGACCCTATGGAGGGGGAGGAAGAGAGGGAGAGATAGACAAGAAAGAGAGTGAAGAAAAGATCAGGAAGTAATAACGTCCTGCAAGCAGCATAACAGCAGGACAGGGAGATGACAGCAGTGGTGGGGGAAGGCAGTGAGTGGCCACAGTCTTTAGATCCTTCTATATCTGGTTGGGGAGAAAGTGGCTCCACCCACACATGCAGCTGATGATTGACAGTCACATGCAATCAGGATCAGCTGACAGGGGTCTGTCTTGTTTTAAGCATTTGTTCTGGATATTTGTGCCTGGCAGTTACCTTCTCTTTTCTAGCCAGCCTGCCCTGCCCTAATCTCTATCCCAGGACTTTACCAAGTCACCAGCCTGCACTAGAATTTACGATCCTCTTGCCGAACCCTCCACAGTGCTAGGATCACAGCATGCACACCAGGCCGACAAGTCCTTGCATTCTTGCGTGAACTGTGTGAGAGGGATGTATCTTCTCCCTCCTACTGCGCTGGAGGGGCAGGGCTGGCGATGGTTGGTTATGTCCCAGCCTGGCTATACTCCCTGCCCTGAACAGACTGCCAAGGAAAACGACGGAGGTTGTGGTTGCTCAGGTGCCCAGATGTGAAATCCATTTCACTTGTCCAAAGTTCACATAATTGCCTGGGTGAATGGGGAAAGACTGTTTGTTGCATGATTCTTGGGAGTTTCGAATCTCTGGTTAGTGCCCACCGGACCCCAACTGTGTTTGTAAATCCCGAGTCTTAATCTGTAAGGAAACCTTTAACTAGACAGCTTGCCATCTTTGTGATAATTCAAGGAGAAGCTCAAGTTCTCGTGTTGGGCCTTGGTTAAAATATCGGTGTCTGTTTCTGTCTAGATGTCAAGGAGGCTTATAAATTCTGAGCTGTGTTAATCATGGTTGAGCTTCTCTGGGTAACAAGTGGGTAGTTGATTCTGGACTACAAGATGAAAGAAAAAGGAAATAATATGGCTTTTTTTTTCCCCATGTGAATTATTAATGGAGAGGAAAATGACTGGATTTTTTTTTTCTTTTTTCTTCTATCACAGCATCTTTTTGTTTCCAAATTTATTTATTTATTAACCTGTCTGTTTATTTTTTCTTAAATTGATACCACTGCTTCTTGTAGTGGCCACTGGAAAAAGCAAAAGACAGAATTTTTTTTTTTTGGTATTGAGTATCAAACTCAAGACTTTATACCTGCAATGCAGGTGTGATGCCACTAATCTCAATCCCAAGTCTCCCCCCTGCCCCCCATGTTTCTGAGTCAGGGTCTAACTGTATAGTCTAGGCTGGCCTTGAATTCAGGGCGAGCCTCCTGCCTCAGCCTCCTGAGAGCTGGGATTATAGGTGGATATTTTTTTCCCTCTGGGTTTGGCCTGCTGTACTTAAGTGCTTTTTGGGAACTGTTTTGTAATAATTCTTTCTCAAACCACTCTTAGAAAAGACTGTTGTATCAGACCAACTGCACAGAAAGGCTGGAGGCTTAGAAACTCCTGAAAGTAACCTATCTACCAGTTTAGGTTTGTTGGTTTAGGCCCTGGAAATTAAACTAATAAGACAGATTAACAGGGGAAAGGCCTTGGGTTTATATAGCATCTCAGCCAACAACAGTCATTTTTACAGACTTGCAAGATGAGGAGAACTTTGACTTGCTTTGGACTAATGTGGGATGGAATATATAGTAGAGGGGAACTAATAACCAAGAGAGCTGACTTTACCAAGGTTTATGATGGAGATTTCTCTGGTACCATTTCTGGGTTGATAAGTGTCTGCTTGTCTTTGGTGATTAACTTCCTGTCTTTCCTGGTTGATGGATTTTGGGACTCAGAGATTTCAATCCTAAAGGCCCCACCTCTGAACATTGCTTCCCTTGGACCAAGCCTTTAGCATAGGAGCCTTTTGGTGATATTTTAGATCCACACCATAACCTGCCTTTACGGAAATGTCAGGAGGCAGAGAACTTTTCTGACCCCCTAAGTGGCATATTTCTGCTGCCCTTTCCTTTCTCAAGTACAAGTTCTCCTAAGAGTGTCCCCCAAGAGCATTTTCAGAGACCTTTGCACTCTGTAGGGGTCAACTGCTCACTGCAAGGAATTTCAAGGCCAAGTTCAGCCTGGTGAAAGAGAGGTGGGGTTGGAACCACGGGGACTGCTGGCATGAAGTCCTTCCGGCTCACCTTCTCCATCCTCCTGTGACAGCTGGGAAGGAGCAGTCAGTGTGGTCTGTTCACCCTGTGGACTCACAGGGTCCCCTGGAGGAGAAGGATTCATGGGCAGAAGCAGGTTTTCTTGTTTTTATCTTGGTCCTTCTTACCTGGCCAATACTATAATTTGATTTTCCCTGTTCTGCTGTGCTTTGATCTGTGCATTTCTGAAACTGTCTCCATTTTGGAAAATATAATGTGTAAGATCAAAGTAGCAGCTACAAGGAAATTTTCTATAGATAGACTTCCAATCGTGGCCACCTGCTACTTGGGAAGGGGACGAGAGGCTGAAACAGACACTAAAACCAAGAGCTAAGATCCAATGCAGAAAAATACACGTTTTATAGACCAGTGCTGTTCAGGTATAATGTGCCATCTGTGTAATTTTAGATGCTTTGGAAACTTCATTAAAAAATTAAAAAGAAACAGATAAAGTTAATTTTTTATTTTTTCCCCTAGTACTGTACTGAGTATTGAACCCTGAGACTTTAACACTGAGCTGTCTTTATGTGCCTTTTTTTTTTTTGGAGACAAGGTCTCACTATGCTGCTTGGACTGATCTTGAACTCACTGTGTAGCCCAGGCTAGCCTCAAGTATGGACCACCATGCTTTTTTTACTTTTTAATTCAGAGATGGGGTATTATTAAGTCACTAAATTTCCCAGGATGAATATGAACTTGAGATCTTCCTGCTTCAGCCTCTCAGAATGCTGGGATTACAGGTGTGTGTCACCAGGCCTGACTTGTTATTTTTTGTACTATCTTATATATAAGCCCATGTATCTAAAACAATACTCAGAATGTTAGTGAACTTAATTCATTCCACAGTTCTGGCAAAGATGGCCTTAGTTGTGTTTGTCATCTGGTGAATAAGTTTGCAAACACTAACAAAATTTTGCCAAGTCTTGTGTTTGTGAACCAAATTATTTACAAACAAAGCATTCATGAACCAAGGTACCACTGTATATAATCAGTACACACACTAACGAGATAGTGTGCCCTTTCTTTTTGTGCTGGTCTTCTGCATCTGGTACGAATCTGCATTTGTAGAGCATTTCAGTTTGGATTAGCTGCATTACAGGGGCTGAGTGATCACACATGGCTAGTAGTTGTCTTGTGGACAATGAATAGAGAAAGCTTCAGTGAAATCTGTTAGGTCTTACTGCAGTTGTCTATCATCCGGTTTCCCAGCCATAGCAGATTGGAAGCAGTAAACATACGGAGAGGGTGAGGGTGGGATAAAGGGTGGTAGGAAAGGGGCAGAAGGCTTATGAGCACTGAGGATCTTCTGATGCAAGCACGACAGTCCTGGGACTCCCTGAAGTGCTCTCCGGCAGTAGATAGAGACAAGGTTACCTTTCCGCTCTGACCCTCCACTTCCAAGCCCAGGTTGCTGTAAAAGGGTGAAACCATATTCATTCTTGTCTATGAAGGTAGGGAAGTAGGCAGACTATGTGGACAAAATTAGGGAAGATTTCTTATTTCCTTTTTTTTTGTTATTTTTTGAGACGGTCTCGCTACGTGATTCAAACTGGCCTTAAATTCACAGTGTAGCCCAGGCTGGCCTTGAATTCAGCAATCTTCCTGCCTCAGCTTTGTAAGTTCTGGGATTATAGGTATGAGTATTGCTAAAATAATTAAATATTCTAGTACTAGAGACCTGGGAAAGACGCATAGGTAGAAGCCGCAGAGACGCTGCCGCTATCTTCTCAGTGGTCCTCGAGTTCACAAAGGATTTGGTACAGGAGCCTGCAGATGTGTCTGTGTCCAACATTCTGTCTTCTTGATGCCCATGTGTTTCCCTTTGGCCCCTGGGCAGAACTGTAGCTGCAGCGTTGGATCCTGCAAAGCCCAGCTGTAGTGGTTTCTACTTCACTTACATTTGTGGATCCTGAAGAGTGTGGCTTGTTGTCTTGGGAGCTTGGAAGGTGGACTTTCGTGGAACTGACCACCCCATGGACACTGTCTAGGGGCAGCTGTAGCTTGTACCCCTCCCCTCTGCTGGAGACTGAACACAGGGCCTTGTGCATCCTAAGTGAGTGCAGCACCACTGCGCTACATCTCTATTCTTCCTTTTCTGGTTTTGTCCCCATTCTTGTTCGAGGTCCTTCTTTCTCTCTCGGAAAATCCTTTAATTGTAAAGTCAGGAAGAAGACAGGAAATGACTCCAGCTTAGGTAGCTGGAAGGGGGCACCCTCTGATAGAGGTCCACCTGCAAGAGTGGGAATCCAGCTTTTAAGGACTAGCTGGTAGATTGGGTGTAGGTGATCATTATCTTGAGTCCTGGCATCGTAGTTCTGCAGTTTTTACAGCTGCAGCCTTTGTTTTGCATATGTAGAAAACCACAGAATTAAAGAGGGATGTGTTCAGAGGGGCTCAGCTGACTTGTAAGTAGTGTATATTGTTCTCATGTCAAACAGTTCGTCCTGGCTGCTTGTTAAAGAATTTTGTTTCTCTCTTTATTCTTTTTTTAGGCCGAGGAGTCCTGTAAATGTAATGGCTGGAAAAACCCCAACCCTTCTCCCACACCCCCGAGAGCTGACCTGCAGCAGATCATCGTCAGCCTCACGGAGTCCTGTCGCAGTTGTAGTCATGCCCTGGGTGAGTTCCTAAGTCTTCCAGGACACCGGCGGTTTCACTGTGGCCTGACAGCCCTTCTTCCTTGGCAATCACTGTGTGTTAGCCGAGCTTGAATGCTGTTTACCTCCATGTAAACAACAAAAGAGGCTCTCTGGTCTCATGAATGTGCCGAGGAGGCCTTCATGGGAGAGACCAACTAGCACGATTTGCATGGAGTCCTTGCTTGGGCTGGGCTGGGCTGTGGGAGTGTGGAGGAAGATGGAGCAGACCAAGGAACAGGACAACCGAGCTGTTGATAGTAAGTGCGCTGGGCAGGGAGCCTCAACTCATTGGCCACTTGTTTTATCATAGCAGCTGTCGGATTCCCTGAACTTTCCTGGGGTGTTCCAGCTGATCTCCGAGCTTCTTCCTTTCTTGTGTTTGGTAGTTCTTACTTCCCCGGAGTTGCTCTTCATTGTGTTCAGCACTTGTTTACTTGTGTTCCCTCTTTTCAGCATTCTTATCTGTCCTTGTCGTCACCAGTATGGTGAGATAGACTTAGCAGACTTAGTGGCAGTTACCCAACAGGACTGAATTGATATGTCATGCTCTGTCTTCACAGGAACTAGTTTTAGGATTTTTTTGATACCTAGGATTAAACCTGGGTATCGTATATTTAAGTGTGTGCTCTACCACTGAGCTGGTATTCCAGCCTTAAGATAATTTACTTGGCCTAGGTAAATGTTAGTGGGGAATTACTTGGTCCAGAGAGTAGCATTCCAGTTTGCAGAGGATCTTGACACATTATTTCTTTTTTTAAAATTTTAAAAAATTTTTCTTTTTAGGTTTTTTTTTTTTGAGACAGGGTCTCGCTTTGTGGTTCAGGCTGGCCCTGAGCTCAGCCTCAAACTCACATCACAATCCTCCTGCCTCTGCCTCCCGAGTGCTGGGATTACAGGTGTGAGCCACCACGCCCGGCACTGTGGTATGTGGTACTGGTTGCTGCTGGGTGTGGATCTCTACACCCAGTATTGTTATGTGGTTACCGGGGAATCGAACCCGGGCCCTTGCGCTTGCAAGACAGGCGCCGGAACCACTGAGCTAACTCCCCGTTGGCACATTATTTCTACCTCTTTGGCTTTAGCTGTCCAGTCCCCAGAGACCACGAGTGCAGCTTCCTGTTGAGTACCGTGGGGCCCCGACTGATCTGGGCAATGCATGCTTGCCACAGTGCTTGGTTCTGGCCCTTTGTCAGTGAGTGGTTTTTCCTTGCCATAATTTTTCTCTTGAGAGATTCCTGCTGGTTTAAATAGTGTGTTTTCAGCTGGGTGTGGCGACTCATGCCTGTAATTACAGTACTAGAGGCTGAGGCAGGAGGATGAAGGTGAGTTTGTGATGAAGTTCAAGGACAGCCTCGACTACATAGTGAAAACATGTCTCAAAGATAAATGAATAGGGGCCAGGGATTTAGCTCAGTGATTCTGGGGTCTACCTTAAAGCACAAGTCCCAATATATAGATATTAAAAAATAAATAAATGAATAAATAAAAGTAGAAAAATGAAATAAAAAAGGAGTATTGTCAGATTGTGAAGTTAGAATGGTATTAGGTTGAGCCTGAGGTTTTATTGTGTACTTTGCTGGAGAATATTTTAGTATTATTTCAGTAAAACAAAAATGTAGATAGTGTGACTTCCCAGAAAGTTACCAGACCGGAGTAACCTTCTGAAAAAGAAAATAAAATCAGTCTCAGAAAGAAAGAAACATACTAATATTCACATCATTGTGTTGATGAAACACGTCTGGAATTACGGAAGCTGTGATTTTTCTTTTGAGATAGGGTCTCACTGTATTGCCCAGGCTGGCCTCAAACTCTGGGCTTCTTGATCCTCCAGCCTCAACCTACCTAGAATTTGGGACTACAGGCATCATATGCACTTGAGCTGGGGCAGTAGTAGCTAGTACAAGCGTCTAAAAGTTAGGACACTGTCCTTGCTTATAATTTGCCATTTGCACAGTTCGTCTGTGGGCAGTGGACTGAATACTATTCAGAAAATAGGATGCAATAAAAATCTAGATTCAAGAAATGTTTAAACTTGAGAGTGAACTATATTTGATATTGATTGAGAAATCCTGTTATCTAGTATCGATTAACATCTAAAATTTTTCCTTCTTAACGGAGCAGATTGTCACTGTCTTGTGCGTGTCCACATACATGAATAGCCAGAGACAGAAACTGTCACATAAATCAGCCAACTTTGTCTCTTTTTATATGTGCTAAACTTTGAAAGCAAACTCTTTTATTTAGTAATAGAAAATAAAAACTGGAAAAAAGGCATATCTCTTGAACTGGCAAATCCATGCCCAAAATTTAACCTCTGCATAAATTAAGAACTGTCCTCAAATGAAATGAAAAGCATAGTGATTATAACTGTATTTATGATACTGAAAATTAAAAACCTAGATATATGTAGAAAGTTTAGAATAGTACGTGGCACATAAATATATTATTACAGCTGTTCCTGTTCATAGCAGTCTCACAATACTACCAGCATTCTTTCGTGTTAAACAGTATATGCAAGGATCTAGGGATGTAGCTCAGTGGTACTGCACCAGCCTGGCAAGTGCAGAGTCCGGAGTTCGATCCACCAGTACTGGGGAAAAAACCCAAAAAAACGAACAAACAGTATATATAAACTGTTTAATTTAAGCAAATAAAACAGTTTATACCAGGGTTCTGGTAGCTCCCAAAGTTTAAAACAATCGGAGTTTGATCCCCAGTACTGGAAAAAATAAATACGAACAAACAGTATATATAAACTGTCTAATTTAGACAAGAAAACAGTTTATTTATTTATTTTTTGAGACAGGGTTACACTTTGTAGTTCAGGCTGGCCCTGAGCTCAGCCTCAAACTCACATCACAGCAATCCTCCTGCCTCTGCCTCCCGAGTGCTGGAATTACAGGTGTGAGCTACCATGCCCGGCACCGTGGTATGTGGTACTGGTTGCTGCTGGGCATGAGTCTCCACACCCATATGGTATGTGATTACCAGGTATTAAACTCGGGCCCTTGGCACTTACAAGACAGGCGCTGGAACCACTGACCTAAATCCCTGGCCCAAGAAAACAGTTTATACAAGGCTTCCGGTAGCTCCCAAAGCTTAAAACAATGGGGAAAAGCTTCTCCTGGGCTTAGGGATAGTGCCTGCTCTGTGCCGAGGTCAGTCCTCCTGCCTTGGAAACATACCCTCCCTGAATGCGGAGACTTGACCAAGAACAGCATCCAGCCTGTGGTGTCCGGCGCCTGTATGCTGAGCAGTCTGGGAGGCTGAGGCTGGAGACTTGCAAGTTTTAAGCCCCGCCCAGGCAATTTAGCAAGATAGTAAGAACCTGTCTCAAAAAACCAAAAAGGTCGGAGGTGGCAACCCAGTGTGAAGGCACTGGATTCAGTCTCCAGTACCACAAGCCACAGCAAAACCTCCCAAGCACTTTTCTTTCCTGAGTATAACTCATGTATTGGTTTAGAAAATACAACACGACAAGGGAAAGACTAAGGTGATTTTTAAAAATTCTACCCTGAGCACAGTACTTGTGTGAGAGTCCCTGCCTTGCTCCCTGCACACCAAGCAATTCTCCATCTTTCTGAACGTCATCTGGGTGTCTTAGAATTCAATTCTGACGCTGTCTTCCTGGAATTGGCGACGGAGCCCATGGGCTAAGGGCCCACTCCCACACTGCTACTCCTAGCTGAGCTCCCAGGCTGTGCCCTGTGCTTCAGAATGACTGGATATAGGTCAGCGTTCCTGCTAGCCCGCTCCTGGCTCTTGATAATTTTGATAATGGCTCACAGAACTCAGGAAAACCTTACGTGTACAGGTTTGCTATGAAGGACATTAAAAGGGTCCAGAGCAGCCAGGTGAGCAGAGCACAGGGCAAGGTGGAGCACAGGCAGGGAGCCCAGAGCCTCCTTCGCACCTCCCTTCTGCGACTCACCCTTCCACCACCTCCATCCTGGGGACTGAAGCTCCAACTTCTTTCTGCTAAGGAGCTTTTCTTGGGGAGTTAGGATTGAGATGGGGTCTTTGTAGCTCAGACTAGTCTCCAACCTGCGATCCTCCTGTCTCAGCTTCCCATAGTACTGGGACTGGCAAGAAGGTTTTTTTTTATGGCACCGGTGAGCAAACTAAGGACCTTGTGCTTGCCAGGTAGGCATGGAACCCCTGAGCTACATCCCTGGCCAAGGGTTGTTTTATTTTATTATTTGTTTTATTTAATTTTTTTTTTTTTGATATTAAGGATTGAACTCAGGACTTTGCACTTAAGAAGCAAGTGTAGCACCCGTGAAGCAAGAGTTTTTTTTTTTAATTGAAATCTTTATTGGTATATTACATATACACGTCTTGATTGTACTCCACAGTGAGAATTTTAACCAGTGTATGACACAACTCAATTCTCATTTTTTCCCATAGTCCTAACCACCCTACCACCCTCACCCCCTATATACATAAACTTTGTTTCCTTACTTTTTTGTTATAATCACATTATTTTTCCCCCTTCACCCCATTTCGCTTTGAGTATTTTCTATTTCACAGCATGTAACATATATTCTAGAACTCATATACATCATTATTTTCTCATACCAGAGAAAAGATGCAATATTTACACATCTGTGACCTATTTATTTCACTTAGGAGGATGTCCTCAAGGTACTTCCATGTAAGTATAAATGATTCAAATTTATCATTTTTTATGGTGGAGTAATACTCCATTCTGTAGAAGAACCACAGCTTTTTTATCCAGTCTAGTTGATGAATTTTGGGTTGTTTCCAAGATGTAGCAATCACAAACTGAGCTGCTATAAACATGGGTGCACATATGTCACTGTGATATGAATCTTTTTTTTTTTTTTTAAATTTAATTTATGATACATTGAGTTTTAGATTCTCACGGAGGATCTATGGAGAGACTTTTTTGCTACAGCAGACTGAACTCTGAGCTTTTTTTTTTTTTTGAGACAGGGTCTCACTTTGTGATTCAGGCTGGCCCTGAGCTCAGCCTCCAACTCACATCACAGCATCCTCCTGCCTCTGCCTCCCAAGTGCTGGGATTACAGGCGTGAGCTACCACGCTGGCACTGTGGTATGTGGTACTGGTTACTGCTGGGTGTGAGTCTCCGCACTCAGTATGGTATATGGTTACTGGGGATCAAACCCGGGTCCTTGTGCTTGCAAGACAGGCGCTGGAACCACTGAGCTAAATCCCCGGCCCTGTGATATGAATCTTTTAATTCTTTTGTGTATATACCTAGCAGAGCAATGGCCGGGTCAAATGGCACCTCTAACTATAGTTTTTTGAGGAAGCTCCAAACTGATCTCCCCAGGGGTTGTACAAGCTACATTCTCACCAATAGTGGAGAAGGATTCCTTCTTCTCCTCAGCCTCGCCAACATTTCAAGCGTTGTTTTTAATGGAGCTTAATCTTTCTGGCTCTTTCTACCCCTGGCCTGGACAGTGGTGTGGGTCTAAAACTCTGCCTAGCTCACTAACCCTCCCACCTTGGCCTTTCAGGAGAGCAGCAGGAATTTGGATGATCCGGGGCCCTACCTGAAGTCACCTGGTTAGTGTATAGCTAGTTGTGACCCAAGGAGTTTATGAGTTAGGGGAGACCCTTATCACTTAAGAAACAAGAGGTTACTATGAGCCCCAAGACGGGAACTGGACACACAATCCAACTATATTCCATATTTCAACACAAGTCCAGGAGGATGCATTTCTGAGGGTACTGATGTAGTGGTGCAAGTATTTTTCCCTCTTCCCTTCCTCGTTTCCCCTCTGTCTCTCAGTCTGCTTTTGTATCGTGTTGGAGTTTGTACCTGGAGCCTGGAGCACACACAGCACCGCTCTGCCCCCAGCTACACTCCTGGCCATGCTGCTTTCTTGAAACTGCAGTGTCCACACATTTTCAAGCTATTCGAATTATTGCTGGAAAGCTATAGTTTATTGATTAGTCTAAGGGCTCTGTAACACCTTTTTATGAGATTACTCCCTACCCATTTCCTGCTTAAAAAAACAAAACAAAACAAAAAAACTCTTTATAATGGAAACCTCTAGGCACATATAAAGGTTGAATAATTTCATGAATTGCCTGGTACTCATACCCAAATTTTAATGATGATTATGCTTGCCAATTATGGCCTCCCCCTTTCCCTGTCAAAGTTGCAAGTTCCAGACATTTTATCTTATCTTAGTCATGCAGATTACTTCTTAATTGTTGCCCACAAAGTACAGGCTGTGGTCTAGGGAATTCTGCCAGGGATCGCGTAGGCTGAATTCTCTAGCACCTCTCAGTCGCTGTTTTCACAGTCACTTCTCCGTGTGGTTAATTTAGAAGCCAGTCATCAGACACACGTGACAACAGGTGATGTACCTGGACTTGCCCCAGCGAAGCACCCCCGTTTATCGATTCTCTCGATTACACCTGTCTGCCTTTGCCTCTGCTACACATGTCCTTTGGTGGGGGAGAAACAACATTCGGGGGGTTTCCTGACCATAGATCCCTGCATCTGTGGCCTCCTGTCACTTGAGAGCCCTCCGTGTCTCGTGGACCTAAAACACAGGTGCAAGGGAAGAGAGCGCGGATTCCAGGTGAGGAAGTAGGATTTCTGGGCCCGGCTCCCCCGTTTACCATGTCATTTAACCTTTTGTAATTTATTATCTCCATCTATAGAATGCAGGTCCTAGTTCATACGTAAAAAACATGCCAGCTTTTGAAGACATGCTGTATAGAACAGAGGAGAAAATATTCCATTAATTTTTAACTTGGATTCTGTGTCGAAATGATATTTTGAGCTGGGTATGTAGTGTACGCTTGTGATCCCAGCATGGTGGGAAGCTAAGGTGGGAGTATTCTAACTCGCCCCGGCAAATTAGAAACCTGGCTGGATGGACCCTTTCTCAAAAAGAATGGCTGGGGTTGGAACTCAGTTGTGGAGGCCCTGCATTCAGTCCACAGTGTGAGATACACATATGTATGTGTACAAACGCACAAGATGATATTTTGGATGTTATGTATTAGATTAACACAGTATACTATTAAAATTAATTTCAAAAAGCTAAGCATGG
The DNA here is from genome assembly GCA_004026965.1 of Petromus typicus. Lineage (NCBI taxonomy): Eukaryota > Metazoa > Chordata > Mammalia > Rodentia > Petromuridae > Petromus > Petromus typicus. The sequence continues at coordinate 2,038 of PVIR01027658.1, read as the reverse complement.
TGGCACATGCCTGTATTCTCACTTCTGAGGAGGCTGAGGCAGGAGGATTGCCTTGAGTTCTGTGCCAGCGTGGGCTACATAGTGAATTCAGGCCTACCTGGACTATGTAGCAAGACCCTGTCTTTAACAACCCCTCCCAAAAGAGCTGACTTTATCTAGTTCTGAATATATTTAATTCCTTGGACATAAGGAACATTTATTCTTTCATTGAAAGTCACTGAATTCAACAATGTAAAAAAAAAATGGTCTGGTTGTCTTTATTAGCAGAATAAATACACTTTCCACACAGTAGCTATTGTGTCATCTGTGGCTAATGAGTACTTCAAGTATGGCTAATTTGAATAGAATGTACTTGAAGTATAACAATATACGTCAGTCTTGAGGACTTAGTATGGCAAAAAAACATAAACTGCTTTATTTTTGCACTACTTGGGATTCAACCAGGGCCTGCACACTGAGCTGTATCCAAAAGTATATCCAATTCTTAATGGTGAGACAGAATTTTACTCAATTGACTGGGATGAATTCGAACATGTGACCTTTCTCCCTCAGATTCCCAGAGTGCTGGGATGACAGATGTGTGCACCATGCCCAGTTTAGTAATTCTTAAGTAATTGTTTAATATGGAAAGCTACGTTGGTGCTTCGAGCCCGTAATCCCAGCACTTGAAGGGCTGAGGCAGGAGGATCGCCGTGAGTTGGTGATCAGCCTGAGCTATGTGGTGAGACCCTGTCTCAAAAAAACAAAGCCCAAAAAGTTTTTAACACTTTGGTATATGTCTGGTTACAAAAAAAAAAGAAGAGCATTTTGTATATTTCTCTCGCTCTTCCCTTTTTTTGCGGGGAAGGTGGAGACTGAGCCCAGGTGTATACCTGCTAAGCTGAGCTCTGTGTCGAGTTGCACCCCAGCCCTTATTCTGGACGTCTCCTTCAACATGTGAGGCTCCAGCCTCTTAGCTCTCAGAATGCTCTTTTTTTATTCCAAGTCTGTAATTACAGAAGGGAAACCAGTTTTACGTGATTGGGCTTTTTGTACATTAGCTCATTCAGTGAGTTTCAGCGCAGTTGTTAATTTTACCTCTTCCACCCTTGGCCCCAGATTCTCATCAACAGAAATGTACAATCGGGGCCTGGGGATTTAGCTCAGTGGTTCTGGCGCCTGTCTTGGAAGCCCAAGGGCCTAGGTTAGATCCCCGTAACCACATACAGTACTGGGAATGGAGACTCAAACCCTGCAGCAACCAGTACCACATACCACTATCGTGATGGCTCACACCTGTAATCCCAGCACTCGGGAGGCAGAGGCAGGAGGACTGCTGTGATGTGAGTTGGAGGCTGAGCTCAGGGCCAGCCTGAACTACAAAGCGAGACCCTGTCTCAAAAAAAAAAAAAAAAAGTACAATTGGCTTCCAGATCCTGTAGATTCTGTGCAGTTTGCCTGTGGTCTGACAAGCAGCGGTAGGTCTGCTTCCTGTCCCGCCGCTGCTTGTCTTCCATGTCCTGTGTCCCATGTCCTGCATCCTGCGTAGGGCATGTGAGACTGGCACTGCCCTCGTGAGAAGTGCGGGCCAGAGAGACTGGGAGCCAGGGCGTGGCAAGGTCCTGGCACACGGTGACAGTGCGCTTCCTCCTCCTAGCAGGAAAACAGCTGCTGCGGGTTTTGGGCAAGAGGCAGAGGGCCAGCCCCGTGTGGGCTGGGTCTCATTAAGTTGCTCAGGCTGGCTTTGTACTTTCCATCCTTCCGACCCCTTGTGTCAGTTACTTTTCTCTGGTTGCTGAGACAAAATACTTGACATCCAAATATAAAAGGGCAAGGATTAATTTGACTTAAAGTTTGTAGAGGCTTCAGTCCGTAATCAGCTGGCTCTGAGGCTGGGATGACAAATACGCATCGCAGAGGAGAAACGACCCTGGGTGATGTGACTGTGCCCTCGCCATGTAATGAGCCCTGGGGAACTGTGGCCTCCTAGGAGGAATGTGTCTTCCTCACACTGGCGCGTCTTGGGTCATTGATTTTTTTTTTGTGGTACTGAATTTGA
>PVIR01027657.1:0-17179 GCA_004026965.1 Petromus typicus | reverse complement strand
TCTGGTACAAATCCCCATTATGGAGTGCAATCATGATGTGTATATTTAATGTGCCAATAAAGATTTAAAAAATGGACCAATAAACTCAATTTTAAGAAAGAATCAAATGGACATTCTAGACCTATGAGGCATCTTCTGAACTGTTCAATTGAAAAGGAAAATATTAATTCAAATTTTAAAAGCTCAATCATATATTCACTGGAATGCACTTTAAATACTCTATATAAACTGACACATCTTGACACTAAAATTATAGAAAATGACGATTTATCATCAACAATCTCAAAGCGTGGCTAGTACATTCCTACCAGACTAAATAGAATTGGAGACAAGCGGTTTTAGAAAAAGATAAGGATAGTTCCTAATAATAAGGTGAAATGTTCAGAACAGCTCAGCAATGTGTGTGTTCTCTTAAAATGTAACTTCCAAATATATGAAGTAAAAGTTGAAAAGTCTAATAAGAAGCAATAGGCAAACCCTTAATCAGACTTAGCTATTCTAATACAGCATGTTGGCTAAGACATATATGCAACTATACTTTTTCCAAGTGAAGGAGCATTTCTCAAAGTAGAATACATATTAATTATCCTAAAATATTCAGAAATTAAGTAAAATATTTCTAGAAATCCATGTACTACAAATGAGGAAAAAAAGAAAATTAAGAATAATTCAGATTAAATGATAAAGAAATAAAACCAAATATTTTAGAGAGGATAAATAGTGTTGAATGTAACTTTTTACTTTTAAATGTATATGTTGCAAAAAGGAAATATTTAAATCATGATACAGGTTTTCAGTTTGAGAAACTACTAAAATAAAATCCACTGTATTTCTGCTTACAGAGATAAATGAAATATAAAATAATATGAAAGTTATTAGACATAAAGCAGATATACATTAGAGAAAAATCAGCAAAGCTAAATCTTGTTAGTTTGAATTTACTAATAAATTGATACATACTGTTACCGAATAGTATTATCTGTATATATGCATGGTTATTTGTGTATATATTGATGTATAATATGGAAAGAAAAATGAAGAGTAGAATATCTCCAGTGATCCTTTATTTGAAAATAACTTTTTAAAAACATATAATTTGCCAAGATAGACACAAAAAAAACCCACATACACACAAATACACACACACACACACACACACACACAATCTTTTTCAGCTCAAATTTTTGAATGAAGTGAAAGTCAGAAGACTTCACCTATAATGAACCTCATAAAAAGTGAGACATTCATAATAATGTAACTGGAATATCACACTCACAAATTTTGAACAATGTTGCATACTGTTGAATATTTCAGATATATTTTAAAACTGACTCACAAATGTCTTCACTTATCTGCACAAATGTCTTCTTCTTTTTAGCATTTTTGTTATCCAGAATCCAAGTAAAGATCATACATTATTATCCTTTGGTCAAGAACACACTGACACATCATATTATATATCACTTTGGTATCTGGCATTCATTTCATTAGAATATTCCACAACCTGGATCCTTTCCACATAAAGTGAATTAGGTTAAGAATTTTTGCATGCCCTACACAAGGACATTGTTGATTATCTAGTGGCTTTTTGGTCCCTATAATGAAATGTCTCACAAAGGCTACTTATGAAGAAGTATATTGAGCTGGAAGATTTGGAGATTCGGTGTCTAAACAGCAGAGCAAAAGTCCTATGGTGAGGTTGACCTGTTGGCTGAATCTCAAGTGGCACAGAGATAAACAGCACAGTGCACATGGAAATGTGCAAGTGCTTTCATGTGGCACCAGGGGCACAGAGAGAGAATGCGAGGAGCCAGGCTGTTCATTTTTTAACAGTCTTGAGAGACCTCAAGGAGGCCACAGAACTACTAAGAGGTCAATTGAAAACTATCTCAGACCCCAGTATTACAAGAACCTTTTATCAGGCATCATTTCCCAAAAGTTTCACCAACTCCCAGGACTGCCACTTCAGGGACCAAAACTACAATCCTAGTGAACCCTTGAAGGGCACTTGATCCATATCCAAACCACAGTGCTGGATGCCACACTCCACATGGCCTCATTATGGAACCAGTCACACAATGTGATCCTAGCCTTGGAGACTTGCTTAGGGTGAGTCTTCCAAATTTCTCTTCTCTAAATTTCCTTTTCCTTCTGTCATTATGAAAGAACTTGTTGGTCTATTTTCTGTCAGCTTTTCCACCATTGATTTCATGGTCCACTAATGAACTTTGCCTGAATCATTTACTGCAATTATCTTTGCAGCGAGGTTTTATCAAACCATATCATTTTTTTCATGTGTTGTAGAATTGATATGTTATGTAGCTTTCACTTATCACCAGTTTGTAATTTGAAGTCTCAAGTAGGGTTTATAGTTCCTTTGTTGTTTGATGCACTATGATTCATTACATCATTATTCTTTTGGATGCCCAAATTAGAGGCTTAATGTGGAAGCCCATCAAATCAAATCCCAGTCTTTCCTGTTTTAACATACACTGTTATCCCTCAAGTACCTGATTTTCTGGCAAAACAGTTGGTCTTAGGCTCGTCTCGTTGTTTATATGATCTACAGTTGAAATCATATTTCTTCACAGTTTGGGATTCGTGTAAATGGGACATGTTTGGGGTGTGCTTCTGACGTGTTCAAGGTTCTCCTGCTATGGCTTCTAGGCTCTTACAGTAGACAGGGCTGAAGAATACAATCTGTTGCTGTATAAGTCCTATATCTGCACTGATATCTTCATGGGGTGCCACCTGCTTCCTATGGGCATGGCCTTCTTTTAAATAAGAATCTTTATATCAAATATCAATATTTATTTATATATTTATTTATTTTAACTATTTTATGCACAAGGGTCTTTCATCTACATAAATACTACCAGTTTCCAATCTAGTTATACAAGCGATTAGACTCAGTGGTTCAAGATGTATTTGCCATTTTTCTATTCTTTAGGTTCAATTTCAATAGAAGTGTAAAATAGGAAAAATATGATCAAATATTACTTTCATTAGTTTAATTTTCTACAGGCTTACATCATTTATTTGAGTGATAAGATATGTTGCTTAAATGAGAGAGATAATTTTCTTTTTTCATCATTTTCCTTGGAGACTTTCAGAGTTTAAGTTTATGGTGAAGTTTACTCTTCTACTGCAGAAATAATTACACAATATATTTACTTTTTCAAATATTATATCACTATTGACCCATACAACCAATTCTGAAAAGTAGTCAAAGATGTGATATTTTAATTTCTGTATTCCTGTGAGTTAACTAACCACAGCCATTGACCAAAAATCTCTTTCTCTCACAAAACACTGGGAGGAAATATGTGTGATTTTTAATCAAGTTTATTTCACAATTATTTTGACCTACCTATCAGAGTAGTAATACCAAGAATAAGTTTTAATGAAGCTGTGCTAGTAGCTTCCTCAAAATAATAATGTGCCTAACAAATGGATTAAGGAAAAATGCAGATCTCTGGGGAGAAAGAAAGGAAGTTTGTTGCCAGTGCAGCAACATTGCAGGAGTTTTGAAAGAAGTTGGTGTTAGCCGACAATTAAGGACACGGGGGAGATCCAGGCAGTAATGAGAAGGTTCTGACACTATCTCTGATGTATAACTGATTTAGGTTTATTTTGAATTTTACAGGGTGGTGGAAAAATACAAAATCTGACCTAAATTTCCAAGGAAACTTGAAGCTTCACATGAAAAAATGTTAAAAGAAAGAAAATGCACACCCATACTACTTTTACTTAGTTATAATGATGAACACACGGAGTAGCATTTTAATATTTCACAGATAGATGATAGATAGATAGATAGATAGATAGAATGTAATTGTATCTTAAAAAGAAACCTTATCTATCATTGGAGGAAGTCAATAATGTTCATAATTTATAAATTGGTTGCTTTTTCTATCTGCAGAGTATTTCGAAAGAGAAAGGTCTTTATCAAGGAAAGAGAAATTAAAATTACCTTCTAACAAGAACCAGTTTCCATGTCAGCACTTTTTAGACCATACCTCCATCTTCAAAAAATTTCAGTTCACTTCCCTCCACACACCACTTCTCTTCTTTTTTGCTTCAGTAGGATTAGTAAAATGGCACAGTTGTTATGGTATTAATTTTTATTTCAAACACTATTGATGTTCACACTGCTTTCAGATGCCAGCTATGAAACATTCTTGACACATATTTTATATGTTATCTCAGCACCATGACTTTGTAGCTAGCATGAAAGGCTATGATTGGTTTTGGGAGATTTTTCCTCTCATTTTTCACATATATTATCACAGTGAAAAGATTACTGGATTTCTGAGCTCGGTAGCTTTAAATCCTGATGGAATATTAGGATCCCCCACTAATTTTTCAAAATTTTTGAGCAACTCATTCTTCCTACTTGGGATTCCACGTTTTCTCTATGCTAGAAGATATCTAGATTAGAAATGATTTCTAAAAATCAAGAGGACAGCCTGGAAAATTGACCCATAGCCATTCTTTCCCTTGGGTGATGATGATATCAGTTATAAATGTCCACTCTCAGAGTATTCTCCTGGGTTCATCTCTCATGTGCTTTTCCACCCTTCACCTTCCCTATGTTCAGTTTTGAAGGGCTGGAAATACGACTGTGGCTGTTTAGTTCACTAAGTACCCTCTGAACTGTGAAGGGGTAGACAGAGTGATGAGTTGTAATGAGTTGACTCTCCTGTGCTTTTTTTAAAAAAAATTCTGACATCAGTTTTTAGAGTTTATGAAGCAGTAATGGAAAGGAATCTTGATTTCTTTTAATTTAATATTTTTGATCTTCCATTAAATATTAGCTAAAGAAAATTGGGTAATTCATTATGCTTTGACATTTCCGCAGACATCTAACATTTTTAAGATGGTAAATTGTTTAGAAGTCAACACACACGCTAGCTTGTTATTATATATTTGTAAGGGTTTGAAGCATTTTCTCTCCAAATAGCATAGTACTTATGCAGGCTCAGGTTGCTCTTAGTTAAAGTGGGCAGTTGTCCAATTTGGAGAATTTGAACATTTGGTCATTTGTGCACATTGAGAGGTTTGATTGTTACAAAGGCAGAATCATAATTTTCCTGGGACAATATGAGCTAGCAGGGATTTCTAGAGCACATTAAGGTGGATCTGAGGTGTAACAGCTACATGGCCAGTAGTCTGCAGCTATTTCTCTGCACATACAAAAATTGCTACTCCCGAGGAAACTGCTCTCCCCTGACCACCCCGTCACTCTACAGGAGGCATGAGCAGAGGACACAAGGCATTATTACACACCCAGTGACTATGCAACTAGTTAGTGAGTATGTGGTCCTGGAAAAAGATCCAAGTGTCCAATATTCAAAGAGAAACTTTCTTGTAGAAATTTTTTTAAATCATCATATCTGCAAAATTATAAATAGATAATTTGATTCTCATCAACGTTTAGCCAAAACAGAAGCTTTCTCTTGTAATGAAGAGTATTATAAATTATACAGAAACTATGTGAACTAGTATTTCCAAAGCCACTCTGTCGGAAGCACACAAATTTATAACAAAAGTACACAAGTCAAACTCTGCTAGAGTTGCGTATTTTATGCAGTACAGTGGCAGATAACAAAAGAAACACTCATGTCAAAGAACAAACTGGTTTTTACTTTCCTATATACAGATAATAATATAAAATACTAGTTAAAAGTCAAAGCATCTAGAGATGTGCGCTTTGTCATTAGTTTTTTGTTTCTGTTGTTGTTATCTTGATGATTGTTGAACTTGTCAACATTACATTTTTGTGACTTCATTTTTCTAAATCTTTACATTTGTATCCAATTCAGTTCTGTAGGTCTAATGTTGTCCTTAATAGTCATCCTCAATATGTTCTAAGTATTTAATTGTCTCTAAGGGCAGCTTCACTGTTCTGAGTCCAGTTTTAATTTCCCATCTAACTCTGTGTTGTATAACCCACATATTCCTGAGCAAGATGCTTAATGCATCAAATGTCAATTTCCTTATCTGGAAAATGGGGGGTTAAATCACTATATATATACAACTATGCACGGGGGCCATCTACAACCTCCAGAGGTTGCAATATGGGCTTAATATTTTATAAATGCTTAGAGTAATGCATTGGATAATAAGCAGCCTGAAATTAATAGCTGTATTATTTTATGACCCTAATACAAAAGAAATAAAGACAAACTTGGGCTCTCTCCACTAGTCTGCAATTGTAAAGGCCAAATAAAATTACAGAGAAGAGCTATTAAAAAGCTCATCAAGTACATCAAATGTCACCTATTTTCCTTTGATTTTCTTGATTTAGTATCTTCAAAATTATGAAAAGAATCGTCCAAATTCTTAAGCTATAAAACTGGATGAGAGTTGCACAGAACTTGACAAAAGAACAGCAAGTGATAAAGCTCGGAAAATAACTGAGTCCTCCCCATAACCCTGAGCAACACTAAAATTGATTGACTCGTAAGTATAAAAGTTGATGCTTATTCACAACAATATTCTTAGCATTTTTCTTTTAACTTAGTACTGAATCTAATGAATTTTTTTAAACAAAATTGACGTATAAGCAAGGACCTTCTCATTTATACTTACTGGCTGAAATGTAGTTACTGATCTAAAAAAGATTTTTAAAATATTTCCTATTCATTAGTGCTATTCATAAGTGATTTAATATTGTGGCTTTCAAAAAAGTAGTATCTGTAAATATCTACTAGTCTATAAAATATAATGATATTTAACTAAAAAATTAATCAACCATTCTTTGCAATTGAATGTCTCAATATGTCGTTCCCTTTAATAATTAGTTACATGGAGATGTTCATTGATTTATTATATATTTCAATAGGGCTGACTTCAATTTTGGCAATTATGTGAGAATTCTCATACTAAAACTTGCCAGGGAGATGGTTCAAAATATTTGTCAAATGAATGATGATTTAATGACTGGGTGAAGAAATAAATGGAATAAATTATTTCAGATATATTTGCCATAAAATTCTATGAAATGGAAATTTAAGACTCCAATGCTGGTTTTTAAAAAGCCTTCTTTAGCCATGCTTTTCTGTTTTCATATTCCAGAATGTTTTAACTTTATTTTTATTTGAAAAGAAAATTATGCAAATCACACTTAATCACTCTATAAAACATTTCTGAATGAAGTATCTCCCGTTATTCACAATGAATTTGATAGAGAACATTATTAAGACTACTTTCCATGCTGTCTCCATCTTAATAGCTTATTCATTCATTTGCAATTTTTTAGATTTTTACAGTAATTATAGGGGAGGATAACTGTTTATAACATACTGAAATTTTCCCTCAGACAAAATAATTCCTTATTACTGTGCTTATTTATCTTCAAACCCAATATACAAATAAATCCTCCTTGGATAATTATGTTGAATCTAACTTCAGGCTCACATCAATATCCAATTCAGAAAGCTTTTGAGCAAGAAAAAGTTAAAAGAATGTTAGTCCTTTATTTAGTTAACCTTGTGGCATTTTATAAGTAGAACTTATAAATTGTAACATCTTGATCCCTAAATTATAATTAGTCTACAACTTATATAAATTGTAATATCCTCTAATATTTATAGAAAGAAATGAAAAACAAAGAATTTTCTCTCTTGGTACATAACATTTCAGGGTGTTCTAATGCTAATTTACCATCTTCTTGTAACTTCCATTGCTACTCAGTGTGCACATCTGTGAACATGCACAAACACACAGAAAATATTTTGTCTCTTTGTTCACAAAACTGGAATTTTGCAGTTGTGTGCATGACTTCTCTTTGTTTATAAATCAATTATGTGTTGGGGCTGAGATATACATATCTCATAGTATGTAGTATACGTACTCCAAAAATTTCATCATAGTTCTGTGGAGTGAATGTCAACTACTATTTAAGTCAGTCCAAGACTAACCCCGAATATAGTTCCTTGTGATAATCAAGAAAGTGCTTCTAAAGCTCTGAAGGGTGTCTCACCTAAGTGTCTCACACTACAGTGGTAAGAATGCTGGAGAATATGGTCCTCACGAGCCTCAGCAGAAAACTAAGAGGAATAGCTTCCTTTGATGGGATTTGTTGCCATTTATGCTTAAAGAAATAAAGTATAAACTATGCATGAGAAACTTGAAAAAGTTCTCAAGATAAGTGAATAAGTACAAAAATCATTCACTCAGATTGCAAAACAGAACTACAATAGACTCTGGAACTCAGAACTGCTACAGAAAGAAAGTGTACTGACAAAGCTACACACGTGTACACAGACTGCTCTGGACTAGAACAATGGCTCAGAAAGTGCAACCCACAGAACAGTGAAGTCGAGACTTGTGAGGAATTTGTACTAGAGAGCAGCAGAAATGGTGCTAATGAAAAACTTTCTGCAGATGCCCAGCTACATTTAACAACTGCTATAGAACTGAAACCCCTCTATGACCCTTTTTAAATTCATTTTTCTAACTACAGTTACTTTGTTCTGATCCTAAGATGGCATGTTAAGTATATGATAGGTGCAGAGGCACAGAATTTTTTTTTTTGTTAGTTTGCATATCTTTAGACCTGAAGGAAATATCCCGGAGAAACTCCATTCCAAGTACACTGAAAGAATCCTTTCCTCACTTGGATCTAGTTTCTATCCAAATCCTGTAGGGTAAAGACAGACCCACAGTTGATACTGAACAACTTCTTGTTTAATGACTGAATAGAAAAGTTGATTAGGGAAGTTCCACTTGTTATAACTGACCATGTGAATGAGAGCAGGGAGAACTCATGGACAGCGCTGGAGTTTTCCCATTAGAACTATCTGAGCTCGCTACCTAACACTTAGACTCCTCCGAGCCACAGTTGCTGAAGTCTATATGTCAATTAGAAAGAAGTGTCTTGGAAAAATAACATCTTCATTGAACACCAAGCTCTAAACTTCAGCAGATTTTAGTCTTTCAATATTTTAATTTGCCTAAAAGAGCTTATGTAATACATTATACTAGAGATGATATTCCAGAATCACACTACCAATAATTCTTATATTATATTAGTTTTCACTTAGAAAAATTACCTAAATCTTATATGGGGTTTCCATATCTCAAGCAAGAGAACAAATAACTATATTTTTTATTTCTAATTTACAGATTATACTGGAAATAATATTCTCAGCATATTTCTTTTAGTAATACAATACATACATTAACAAATAGAAAGACTATACACTTGTCACTTTTTTTTTTTTTTTTTTGGAGACAGGGTTTCGCTTTGTAGTTCAAGCTGGCCCTGAGCTCAGCCTCCAGCTCACATCACAGCAATCCTCCTGCCTCTGCCTCCCGAGTGCTGGGATTACAGGTGTGAGCCACCACGCCCAGTACTGTGGTATGTGGTACTGATTACTGCTGGGCATGAGTCTCCACGCCCAGTATTGTATGTGGTTACCAGGGATTGAACCCGGGTACTTGCGCTTACAAGACAGGTGCCGGAACCACTGAACTAAATCCCCAGCCCCCACTTGTCATTTTTTAAATATTTTGTTTCTATTGTGTCACACTAAAATTTTCTTTCATATAAACAAATGAAAAATTTCCAGGCACTTCTCATAAGATAAAAGTTGTACAAACTAAGTTATTATCGTAATAGTAAAAATCTAATTAATATTTTCCTTTGTTTATTCTAAAGCCGTTTCCTAGTTTTCTCTATTAGTCATCATTCAAAGTGAAATGCTTTGCTTTGCTTGTGTTACTTCACTGTCTTTCCATTACAGTTTCAGTAACCTTTAAAAGATTCCATTATCTCCCTATGTATTTGTCACAAGCAAGAAATTTGAAAGCAAAAATGTTTATATCATTCAATTACATATTTCTGAAAAGGTTAACAAGATATCAGTAGAGTGGGGCATTTGGAAAATTTCATGACAATTTCTAGTGTCTTTTCTAAATTCACCTCCTGAAATATTGACACAGAAAAATCTCTCTAGAGAACTAAGTACAAGAGCATCTTTGGGATAACAAACACTGCCTATATCTCAGTAGATAACAGGACCCTGGGAAATTGTGGGAGCCACCAACACTTTGAACAGAAAAGAGTAATTCTGGATATTAAAAACAATTTTCCATTTCACAATATATAACATACAATTAAAGATTAAAAAATTTTAAAAACAATTTCCCAAAATTCAGGGTGTACATTTGAATATATATAATTAATATATTCAAGAATAAATTCATGATGAAATTTTTATAGTTCTACCAAATTCCAAATTTTAAAATGATTTTAAAAGCCACCTGGACAAAAATTCAAGACAGATTTATGTTATTTTAAGTATATTATTTTCAATTGATTTTGCACTTAAGAGTGCAAATCCTAATTTTCATAATACTTTTTGGTGAGTTTGAATAAAACATATATTTGCCAAACTTCATAATGTACGTTTGAATACACATAATTAACATATTAAAGAATAAATTCATGATGAAAGTTTTATAGTTCTACCAAATTCCAAATTTTAAAATGCTTTTAAAAGCCACCTGGACAAAAATTCAAGACATACTGCTGTTATTTTAAATATATTATTTTAGATTTTGCACTTAAGAGTTCAAAATGCTAATTTTCATAACTTTTTGGTGAATTTGAATAAAACGGATAACTATATTGCATTAAAAGATAAGTATGATGTAATGAAGTACTCTAAAAGCAAAACAAATAGGGTAATTTAAAAATTATTAGAAGGCATACAAAAATATCAAGGCAGTTTTTTGATATCTCCTAATAATATTTATCTTGGGAATTAGCCCAGAGGATATTTCCACTGAAATGCATACATATGTTTTTTTTAAGTCTACCAAAATATATCTGTTCAGCCTCACTTGCTTTTTTCCTATAATGTAAATGATAGATTTCCTAGAGCAACATGAGCTTTCTTCATATCTGGTGGGAGGGAGCAGAAATTCTAATTTTAGGTTAATGTCTTCTCTTTCAAATTATCTTCCTAATCCAACTGACTGGGCTACCTACACCTTAACAAACCTTTGCATTTCTAAAAATTTCCAATGCTACATAACATCCTAAATGCCTGACAACTCCTTAAATTATAATTTTTGAAAAGCCTTTCAATGATTGGCTTAGAAATGTAGGGTGCATCTTTGAAAATTAGGCAGGCATCTTTAGTTCACCGTAGCTCTGGTGGGGTTAGAACTGCAGCTTTGGTATCTGGAGCTGTGAGATTTGGCCAGATTGCTTCAACCTTTTCTCAAATTCATAATAATGACTGTGTAGCTGCAATTTTTTAAAGGTCAACTCTACTTAAAATACATAACAGTTATCTGGCATATGTAAGAAGCCATAACATGGTCAATTCATTTACACTTATACAGTGAAAGGAATAGACCTAAAACAAAATTAATATTTTCTAAAAATGAAATATATGTTGAGTAATTACATAAAAATATTTTCTACAAATACTTCCTTTTTAAGAGAAACTATGGAAAGGTAAGAGACTGACTTATTTTTAAAAAATTACTTAGGCTACCAATGACAGGCTAACTTATAAAAATTATTTTAAGGGACAAGTCAGTCCTTTGCTAGTCATTCAGCTCCTGAGTCAAAATGGGATTCACGTGTCTTTTCTTACGGTAGCACATAAAATAGCAAAATGGTAGTGAGCAGTTTTAAACATTAGTTGCCCACAATTATCAAATAAATTCTTGTAGTCCATCTGAAATCTTCAGTTGATCATTTTAAAGAAATAAATAAAACATATTTGGGGAAAATGAAAGAAAGACTTCCAATTATACAAATCAACTTCACAAAGGAGAATGACGGCTTGAAATCAGTTATTTCATATAAATTAAGGCAAAGCAACTGGATGATCTGTTTGTGTTCTTATATTATATTTGCTCTCATAAAATTGTATTCTCTTGGAAAGTAAGTACCCTCAAAAGGATCATAGACCATCTTTTTGCCTTCATGCAATCAACTCACACAGCTATTGAGTGAAAATTGGGTTGATACAACATCCTTTATTGTTATGTGTGAAAGAGGCCTGGTTCCCTGAATGAGGAAGTCCCAGATAACTCTCCATTCCATCATATACTCTAGCAACACAAAGAAATAAACATTTATGCCCCATTTGTCACAGATAACCTACATACTCAAATAAAGAAAGGAAATTTTGACTAATGCTCAGTTAATGCTAACATATGGTACATTGCTTTGTTTCCATAGAATAACTCTATAATTTTCAACCATTCTTTATTACATAGATGATTTCTTAATTTGTATACTTTTTCATTTGCAATTTTTAGTGTGTATTAAATTCATATTTGAAATGGTTCAACAGGACTATGCCATTAGCTGTTGTGCTCAACATTTCCTTTATTTGGACTAATACTACTTTATTCCATGACCAAGGAGAGGTTAACATCATAAATCCCTAAATTCCCTAATTCTTTTAGAAAAGACTCTATGTTTAGTGGAAGTGTTGAAAATTGTTTAACAGAACAACAAATTCATAGTGTGAATCCAAATCTTATGATTACTTCAAAGCTAGTTTAGCTAAATTTTAATTTATGAGATACATGTCTCTATATTCACCAGGTATTTATTAAATAAGTTGAATATCTTACTGCATTTTAGCGACCACTTTTTATAATGTAATTTACTCAAACAGCTCTATCCTGTCTTGCATAAATATTTGTATGTGGAAGCAAACATTTTGATGCAAGCTTTTCATCTATTTCCACAGTGTGATTAAAACATTTAGCAGTCACTGAAGATGCAGATGTAATTCTAGATCTATGCTGAGCACCATTAAGATGACACAACAATACAACTTACCAAGAAGCTTTGCTTTTTCCTTCGCTCAGGAAGAAAACGTTGAAGATAGATAAAATGAACAAATATTTCAAATCTTATAAAGTAATTTAAAATTTGGGGGCAAAAATGTTTGTCTCATAGAAAAAGAAAGCGGTATAGAGGTGTAACTTGAAACTGAAGTGCAAACAAAATAACAATGAAAAGTGCTTAGATACAGATACCAAAGGAAACTTAGGAGCAATTATTGTGGTGTTCTAGGGCCTACAAGAGCCTGCCATAACCTGCATTACATTTCAGAATAGCTACAAAACAATCCACAATTTCTCAACACATGGGCATAGCTAAGGTTTCAAAAGCTAGAAATGTTAATTACCCTAATGTGATCATCATGCTGTATACATATGTAGAATTTCACATTATACCACAAATATATACAAATATTACATCAGTAAAAATAAAAATAAATTACTGTATAAACTGCGTTGAAAAAATACAATTATTTAAGTAGATGCATATATTTTCTTCCCCACATCTCATAAGCACCACTACTCTACAAGTGTAAAAAAAAGGCTACAAAGACTTTTTATAAGGTATAATTTGTTCTTATAAGGTGTCTGTTATTTTTGTTATTGAAAATATAATTTGTTGCAATTATATTTGAATCTCATTAGCTTTGGAGTATTCTAACCGAGTTTTTTTTTTTTCCTCTAATCTTGTTTTAGCTTTAGGCTCAGTGATATGGGTCAGTGTAGAGACGATGCGTTCCTATTAAACCTGCCAGTCTCTTCTGCACTGTAACTGCTGACCCTGAAAGCCACTTCTCAAACCCATGGCCCACTTCAAATTTTCATATTCAGTCAATAATCACATCAAGTATTTTCAAGTTTTCCTTTTCTCATCAGTTTCAATGAGAATAAAAGCACTCAATGTTTTTCTCATTAGCTTTTCTCATTAGAGTCCAAATACCTTCATTCATAACCACTTCTTAGTTGGGTAATGTCTCACTTCTTCAGTCAAGAATCACTTCCTGGATCCTAGATCTGCAATGCACTTTTTCATACCTCCCATGAGAGTCTTCCTTTTTATTCTCTTGCCCTTGTGCTGTCCCTGTCCAGAACAGCATATAGTCAGTGAAAGTGAATCTAAACATAAAGAGAACACACCACAAACATTCTGAACTGTGTTTTAAATTCAAATTCCCCAATGTCACCCTCCAAGAACTTCATGGTCATTGCTCTGCTAACCATTTGTCAATCAGGTATCAAAACACTCACCACAGATCACCCAGGTGTGACTCTGGCACTGGATGGCGAGCTCCTGTGACCACTGTGATGTGATAGGGCAACTTGTCTGGGATAAGGAACACCTTGCACATTAGTAAGACACAGCTGGGCGAGTCAGTAGGGTTTCCAGAGATAAAACCAGCCCTTCTGTGGCTGGAACCTTCAACAGACTCTTACCTCTCAGAGACAGTCCCTGTCGTGGAGTATCTCTATGCCTTCCATCTATAGTCTTGTACAGTGAGTGTATATTCTAGAAAGATAGATTTCTAACATTTTTTTCAGGAGTGCATCAACACATAAAATGATCACATGAAATACATAAGAATTATGTTCAGCAATTATTTTATGTAATGCATAGGCAGTCATATACTTACACATATATTATACAAACTCACTGACAAAAGCTCAAAATTCATCCATAAAGTTTAGTGGAAATTAAATGCACTCACCAGTGTAGTCATAATCTAAAGCCAGAATTTAAAAGATGACACCATCATGAAGCTTCTCCCTGGTCTGGAGCTTAAATCCCATGACTATCTTCACTGCTATGACCTTAGATAAGTTTTGCCTTTTTTTGACTCCCTCATCTTGCAATTAATTTTTATCCACATATTATTTCCAACTTTCCCTGGTAGGGAGCTACTGGTTAGCATTTGGCATTCTCTCAGTATGAGATTTCCCACATTCATAAGTGTTCTTACATACTGAGTCCTGAAGCAACATATGCTTTTGTCCCTGTCTTAGACTCCTTTGTATGAACATAATTATTGTACTTCTTCTAATATTGAAGTACATTAGAGTTGTGTATATTACATGACTGAAGAGATTCATTCTATACACACACACACACACACACACACACAGACACTTTGATACATACAAAGGCATTTTGATTGGATATATACAATGAATGGGTTTGTTAATTCCTAGGGATTTTGTATATTATTCTAAGAGTAATACCAAACAGTTTCCCTCTATGAGTTCACAAAAATAAATTTCCAGAATATTTTTGTGCAGGAGAGAACTCCTGTTACTTCGTATTTTACTAATGCTTAACACCAATATTCTTTAATTTTATGATTATGATAAATGAATGTCATTTATTATATCTTTTTATACATGAGAATTTTTTATGTATTTGATGTTCTCTTATGTAATATGTATGAAAGATTTTGTCCAATTTCTTGTTAAATTTTATTTTAAAAGACTTGAAGGAGTTTTTCATATATTTTTAAAACAATTCTTTAGATGTAATGTATTTTCAGGGAGTTTCTTCTAATTCCTGAACACCCAACATTGCTCAGAAGACTTCCTACTTGAAAATGTTCAACTTAACAATGTCTTCCATTTTGAAATTCTACAAAAGGTCCAGGGATGTAGTCTAGTAATGCCACATATGTCTGGCAAGTGCAAGGTCCTGAGTTCCATCCTGGGGCCCGTGAAAGAAATAAAAAATTAAAATAAAAAAATAAAATTCTGTAAAATGTATGTGTACTTAGTAGAAATTATACTTCAAATTTTGAGCCCTTGATTTTTTTCCTGAGCTAATGATACCCCATATGATAGTGTCTTCTGATAGCAGGCAGTGGCAGATAAACAAATGTTACTGTTTGAACAAACAAAAAACTTAAACTCTACCAGGACTCAAGACCATATTATTTCCTTTTCCTTACATCCATCCAATATCTGGTTTAAGAAACATTTCCACACTATTCTTTGTCCATCTCAAGGTCAGAAGCAGAATCCAAAGTATTATTTTATAGTAATATAATGTTTTACTTTGAACATCCTGATCTCTCATGCAGATTTTAATGTGCAATGTGATACCAAAGTTAGTTAATTTATGTCTCCAGAGGTATCAAATGAATCCAGAATCATTTATTTAAAGAACTATAACTTCCTCCTTGATCTGAGACACAGCCATTTAAATAAATGAAGAATAGAAAATTCTCCCAGATTGTAAATATATTAATCTTCCAAAGTGGATTGTACTAATCAAAGCAATACACATAAATACATCAGTGGGTTGCTTTGGTGAAACTGGAAATATGAACTCAAAATTGTCTTGTCTGAAAATTCAAAAAGCCAAAATCATCTCACAAATATTAAAAATTAACTTTAATATTTTAAACAGCTAGTGAGAGATTTAAAGAGGAAAAGTAAGAGTGGTATTGGTAAACTGATACACAAATAAACAACATGGAAACTTCCCAGCCTGATAGCTTGTGTAGCTCAAGGGGAAGACCCTGGATTCAGTTCCCCAGAACCACACACACAAAAAGAGACTACAGAGGCAAACCCACTTCCCACAATTGCCCCGTTCATAACAAAGAGGGCACTGAGATGCAAAGATGATCTTCCCACTAGAGTTTCCAGGATCAGGTGTTTATTTATCCTTAAAAAGCAAGAAATCTGCTGCAATTTTTCTTTTTTCTAATCAAAACCATTTAACACACACCATTCCTTTTTATAACTGAATATGGAAAGTTAACACAATAAATCTTACTCAAGCATCAGGAGGATTTTCTTAAACTATTGTAAAGATTTCTTATAGAAGAGAAAACTAAAACTATTAGACACAAGTGAAAAGAATGTATTATGAGAGCAACAGAAGTATATTTTTCATTAAAAATATGCATAAATGAATATGTGATCACTAATCATGCTATGTCAACGTGATTGGGTCAGGAAACACCTACCGGGTTAGTAAAGCTCAAGTCTGAGTGTATTTGTAGAGTGTTTGCAGAAAACATTAGCATGACGGCCCACAAACTCAAGGGAGAGACCCACCCAAGGTGGGCGGCAGCATCCAGCACACTGACAGCCTGAATGGAATAAAAGGGAAAGAAAAGGATGCTAGTGCCCAGTCTGGGGAGCTTCAGTGGACTTGAGCAAGTGTTTCTCTCGCTATCCTTGCCCTTGAAGTCAGCGGCCAGTGTCTTCAGCCTTTCACTGCAGTCTCCATCCCAGGAACTGTCCCAAGAGCTCCCTGGTCCAGAACTTCACACCACGGAGCATCAGCGATCTCTTTTGTCCCGAGGCTTCCATCCTCTTAGACTGAGCAGCTATCTAGTCCTCCGGCCATTTAGCATCT
>PVIR01027656.1:0-22725 GCA_004026965.1 Petromus typicus | reverse complement strand
ACAGAGGCTGCAATACTGATACCATTTTCACACTAAAATTTCATAAAATGTTAGGCTTCTAAGCCATATCTCCTTCACCCCTGGCAAAGGTCCACAAAATACCTCTCTTGCACCAAATAAAAGGGTGGGAAATGGGCTTTTCTGCAAAAAATCAACACCAACTTTGACAGAATCTCTCCCTGTAACACCCATGCGGGCTCACTACGTGGGGAAAGACCAGATTTAGAATTAGAAAAGGAACTGCACTCACGTTTCAGCTGTACCAACAATGTATCAGCCCATTTTTCTTTACTATACCAAAACACCACAAGCAGGATACTTCAGAGAAGAGATTTGTTTAGCTCAGTTTTGAAGGTTAGATGGTGAAGATCCTCCTGTGTTTGGCCTTTGGAGAGATTCTACTGGCAAATGGCATGACGGCAGAAGGCATGTGTAGGAGGAAGACACAGCACCACAAGACAGGAAGCCAGAGAGTGACTGAGAGCTACCTGACTCCATCCCCAAGGCAGGGTCCTGAGGAACCCTCATGTCGACAAGGTTCATGTAGCCTTGCTGCACGGAGGACCAAGCCTTCTGCCTGTGAACCCTCGGGAGGTGGACACACTGAAAGTATTTCCAGACCAGAGCTTGCAGCATCTGGGGCACCTGCAGCGAGGCATGCTATCTCTCTGACCCCGAGCTTCCTTCTTTATGAAAGAAGAATAATAAAAATTTCTCAGCATATTCTTATGGGAAAAAATAGGATAAAAATAAGACACAAAATACTTTGTAAATCATAATTGGTGGCCATGGATTTAGCTCAGTGGTTCCGGCGCCTGTCTTGCAAGCTCAAGGGCACGGGTTGGATCCCCAGTAACCACATACCATGCTGGGTGTGGAGACTCACCCCAGCAGCAACCAGTACCACATACCACAGTGCCGGGCGTGGTGGCTCACGCCTGTCATCCCAGCACTCGGGAGGCAGAGGCAGGAGGATTACTGTGATGTGAGTTGGAGGCTGAGCTCAGGGCCAGCCTGAACTACAAAGCAAGACCAAAATCATAATTGTTGTGCTATCAACATTCATCGATCAGGACTGATCCTCCCTCCCACATCACAGACACCAGCACGTATCAGTGCCCTGTGACTGTACCCTCTGTGCACAGTTAGCATCTCCCTCTAGGTAACATTTCCATAGTGACTGTTCACATCGAATTGCCAGGATCCCCGAGTATAAGAATAAGTGATTGTCTTTAGCTGGAGGAACAGTGTCAGGTAAGACAAGGTAGAAGTGGCTATAATGACAGCTTTCACATGGCAACCAGGGTTCACAGGAGCCAGTGGCAGGCAGGCAGGGGCATCTGGCCTCCTCTGCCTCTCTGAAACTGGGGCTGCCTCCCTCCTGGGGGAGGAAAGGAGGAGGAGAAATTAGCTCCTGATTTAGGGTCATTCATTTCACCTCTTTGTAAAACACTGAAGTACTTGAATAAGGTAGCGCCAGTGTACGCCTTCTCGTGAGTGCACAAAGGTTAAAGAAATACACACGCAAGGTGGTGGGCGAGGTCCCTTCCGCCCTTGCTTTTCGGACTGGGTGGGCTTCCTGGAGTCCGGAGGAAGCACAGGCACTCCCGTGCGGATCGGAGCCCAAGCTGAGCCTAGAACCTGGGCGGGCACAGGGTGCCAGGACGCTTGTCTTGGTCTTACAGGCGTCCAGGAGAAAAGCATCCAGGGTGAGGACAGCGGCTGGTTCACCCCCAGGGAGTTCGAGGTCAGAGGGAACCGTGCCGCCTCTAAGAACTGGAAGCTGAGCGTGCGCTGCTGCGGGTGGCCCCTGCTGCACCTGCTGAAGGTAGGAGGGAGGCCAGCGGCTTCCAGCGCCGGTTTTACTGTCACGACTCGCGGACACCGAGCTTTCGCGGAGTGTTGTGTACAGAAAACGGCTTTGACTCCCTTTTCCTGGGTCCCAGGGCAGATGTTAGCACCGAGGGACCAAGCTGTGACCTCGGCTGGCCGGGAGCGCAGTTTACCCTCCTCGTTTAATCCACAGCCTTTGGAAGGCAGGGAGTAGGTTGTGGCCTTGACTTTGCTGCTAATTAACTGTCAAGTTTGGTGACATGGAAGTAATTTGGCGAGCGAGGGACCCCTACATTTTGTGTGTCTGTGTTAAAAGTAGTATCAGGCAGGCACCCCATCAGAGAATAACGCACCAACATAGGTGGTCCCTGGGTCTGGGCTATTTCAGTATTTCTTTTGTTAAATTGCCTCAATTTTATTCACTTTTAAAATAATTTTTAAAATATTTTTATGGTGCCAGGGATGGAACCCAGGGCCTCACATGTGCTAGGCAAGTGCTCTGACACTCAGCTGCAGCCTCAGGCTCCTCAAATATCCCCTTAAAAAAAGGATAGTAATTAGCTACGCTGTAAATTCACCCCTTTTCTCCTCTTGCCAACACCTAATACGGAAAAATCAGGGCCAGGCCTGCTGACGGGTGGAATGCTGCTTCTCTCCCCCGTCCTTTGAGTCACCCTAACAGATGCAGAGGTATTTCCTAAGCCTCGTCTGAGACCAGGAGGGCGGGAGACAGGTGAGCCCTGGGGAGGACAAGGCTGCGCAGTCCCCCAGGGCTGCTGTGCGGCACTGCTGCGGGCGTCCGGCAGGAAGAGGGACGAAGGTGAGGCCAGCTTCCAGAGCAGTGTGCACCGAGCTGGCTCCCTGGAGAGGAGCTCCAAGGAGGAAAAGCTTAGAACAGGACCTTCTGTCCACAGAGCGAGGGTGGCGTGAAAACCTGCCCCTCGAGGTACTGAGAGGCGGGAAAGGATAAGGCTCCGTTCATCACTCCACTGTCTGTGGGGTTCCTGGGGCCACAAGAGTGAATGTAAATGCTTCCGTGACTCCCTGGGAAGCATGGAAAATAACCTCCACGAAGACATCCTGAGCTGGAGTTCACAGTGGGAAACCCTGGTTGGAACATCGGGAAGACAACCAGAAATGCCCAGGTAACAAAACAGGAACAAAGACTCATCGTATCACAACTCTCTTCTCTTCCAGAGAGGATATCTACCAGAACCGCCAAGTAAAAGAGGAAAGGTAACTATCCCATGACCTTCTGCCGAGGTCTCATCCAGCGCTTTGCTGATTTTCCATCTCTGTAACTGGATAGTTTTTAAAACAGCCACCCCTGATAAGATTTGATTCCATAATAAGGTGTTGCTCACAAACAACACAACACAGGAAGCCAAGACTTCTCTCAGCTTTAAAACATGCATGACAAAGGTAGGAACAGTCCTTAAAATAGCTACCAAGGGGCCAGGGATTTAGCTCAGTGATTCCGGCACCTGCCTTGCAAGCTCAGGGTCCCAAGTTTGATCCCCAGTAACCACATACAACAATACTGGGCGTGATGACTCACGCCCACCAGCCATCAGTACCACATACCACAGTGCCGGGCGTGCTGGCTCACGCCTGTCATCCCAGCCAGCACATGGGAGGCAGAGGCAGGAGAATTGTTGTGAGTCTGAGGCTGAGCTGAGGGCCAGCCTGAGCCTCAAAGCAAGACTTTATCTCAAAAAAAAAAAAAAAAAGCTACCGAGATAAAAATGACCTTGTATATACCTGTTAGTAAAAGGCCCAAATATCATACTCTTAAAATTAAATACAAAAAGTGAGAGTGAATTGGAAAAACAAGCACAATTTTGAAATGCACGTAACAATACATTTAACAACCTCCATCTTAGCAACCTCATTTTAAACACTGATTGTCTTTCTTCATTTTTTCTGGGTTCTATTTTTATTTTTATTTATTTATTTTGAGACAGGGTCTCGCTTTGTGGTTCAGGCTGGCCCTGAGCTCAGCCTCCAACTCACATCACAATCCTCCTGCCTCTGCCTCCCGAGTGCTGGGATTACAGGCGTGAGCCACCACGCCCGGCACTGCGGTATGTGGTACTGGTTGCTGCTGGGGTGAGTCTCCACGCCCAGTATTGTATGTGGTTACCGGGGATCAAACCCAGGTCCTTGCGCTTGCAAGACAGGCGCCGGAACCACTGAGCTATATCCCCGGCCCTCTAGTTCTATTTTAAATAAAATAACAATAGAGCATAGATTTTTTCCCCAAAAACAACCTATGGGAACTCCAGATAATCTAATGTAAAATTCCTTTGGAATGAATAACTCCCAGGGAAGCAAATGACAAAAAGCAGAACCTTTTCCTTTCCTTTTCCTCTGTATTTCCTCCACTACACACACACACACACACACACTCACACACACACACACGAAATTTATTTCTTAAGTCGCACCTGAGAATATGGCAGTTAGAGGCAGAAGAACCCCATAAGGCAGCCGCCACATTTGATGTGCTGTAAACCCCCATGAGTTCGCACGTTGTGGTCAACCCCCATCGTCAGGAATTAAAGACCATGGAAAATCAATCCGACCATAGCGTTAATGGGCGGGGTCACGGGGACCATAGCGTTAATGGGCGGAGTCGCGGGGACCATAGCGTTAATGGGCGGAGTCGCGGGGACCATAGCGTTAATGGGCGGGGTCACGGGGACCATAGCGTTAATGGGTGGAGTCGCGGGGACCATAGCGTTAATGGGCGGAGTCCCTGGAGCGATTAGAATTAGAGAAAAACATCAGGATTAGATAGTAATGGCTTTGAAAAAAATTATGATATATCTATTTTTCAATTTTATAGGAGAATAAAAATTTCATAGCAAAATGAGAAGAGCTAATACAGTGTGTATCCTTATCTTAAAATAGTTACTTAGAATATGACATAAATATAAAAGACCCCCCCTAATAAGAGTGAAAGGCCAAAGCACATGTACCCACGCATGCCGTCTGTCTGTCCGTCTGTCTGTCTGTCATTTCTACCTCTCTTTCCACGCGTCACCTGGGAAATCTGCAGGCAAGAAGGACATCACCAGTCACCCCGCCGACATTACTTTGTTAGAGTCACACAGACTGGCAAATGTAGCTAGTGATGTGGAAAGTCCTTCCTTCACGGAGATAGCCGCTCCAGCCCTGTGCGGCCTCGTCTCCGTCCGTGATGCTGATTTCTCCCTCCGTGGAAGGACCGGAGAGGTCATGGACCGGTGATGTCCGTGCTATGTGGACACCACAGAAGGTGGTGAGACTTTCCATGTTTTCCATAACCCCTGTCGGGCCAGATGTGAGACAGAGCAGGGGCTGCCCACCACACTGTCTTCGTGACTACAGATGCAGGGAGGAAGTTCTGTATCCATTGGGTTTTTGCCTAAAGAGACATGATTTTTTTTAAATTGAAATCTTTGTTGGTACATTACATATACATATCATGATTGCATTCCACAATGGGAATTTGTACCAGTATATGACACAACTTAATATTTTTTCCCATAGCCCTATCCATCCTACCACCCCCCCTATATACAGAAACTTTGTTTCCTTTCTTTTTTGTTGTAATCTCATTATTTTTCCCCCTTCACCCTATTTCACTTTGAGTATTTTCTGTTTCACAATATATAACATACACTTCTAGGACTCATTTACATCTTTATTTTCTCATACCAGAGAAAAGATGTGATATTTACCTATCTGTGACCTATTTATTTCACTTATGAGGATATCCTCAAGGTATGTCCATTTAAGTATAAATGATTCAAACTTATCATTTTTTATGGCAGAGTAGTACTCCATTCTGTAGAAGAACCACAGACATTATTTGACACTTTCGTTAAGACCAGACGTGGCCACCCAGCTCCAGAGAACCGAAGCCAGCTCAGTCTGGACTTAGCTGAGCAGCCGTGTCTCTGCTCTTCACCCACACACCCCCTCTTCCCACTGGGATCACAGCCCGAGAGCCGGACCGCCCCGTTCTCGGGGGCCTCTCCAAGGACTTTCCTTCCCCTCCGCTGGCCTCTGGCGCTTGGGTCGCTCTGCCGTGTGGCAGGTGCTGCTGCGGGCAGACTCCCTGCTCCTGGGCCTCCTGCTGACCCTGCTGGTGGTAGCTAAGGTGCTCTCGAATAAAGAATAAGAGAGAAAAGCCTGTGGTCAGCGTTTGGCTGCTGAGGAGCCCCTTTTCCTGAGCGAGGCCTGTGCTCGTTTGTCATGCATTTGAGTAGCCATTGCACAAACAACTGCAAAGCAGCTACTGCGTGCCTGGCGATGGGCTTGGCCATGGCTCTACGAGAGGCCAGCATGACAGGCCCTGGATCGGACCCTCCTGTCTCACCTGGGAGAATGACTAACAGAGTGGGTGGGGAAAGCTCTTAGGGTTCAGGACAAAGTGGGAAGGTGCCCAGCTTCAGGAAGAAGGTGACCTGGCTCCGGGGACACCCTTATCTTCAGGGCTGTGTTCCCAGGCAGGGAGCCCCTCTCTCCTTGAAAGGCCTCCAGGATCCTGGACCATGTGGTGACTCGGGACCTTCAGGATGAGTCCTCAGCCTGATCCCACTGACGCTCCCCCCAGGGGAGGACACTTGCTAACATAAAGCAGACTGCCTGAGAGCCTTGCATGGCGAGGACCAGTGGTTCTGCCAGCTCACAAAGGTTCACCCAGCCTCGGGGCGCAGGGAATGCCCACTGGAGCTCACTGATACATAATGTAATAGTTTTTAATTCTCTCATGAAGCACATAGGCTTACAAAATCTGATGTGAAACAAAACAAAAAAGACTGTGGCACAAATACCTGAAAGAAGTGATCAAATGCGTGATTGATGAGGTAGCTATCACA
Organism: Petromus typicus; assembly: GCA_004026965.1. Lineage (NCBI taxonomy): Eukaryota > Metazoa > Chordata > Mammalia > Rodentia > Petromuridae > Petromus > Petromus typicus. The sequence continues at coordinate 16,024 of PVIR01027656.1, read as the reverse complement.
TTCAGTATTATCATTCAACTTTGTCTCTTTCAGCGGAGAACACCAGACTCTAAACCAGACGTCCTAGAAGACCCTTATGTAAGTACTGACTCCCAGCTGTACCCTGTGACAGCCCAAGACTTTTCCCGAGCACATCACCCATGTTGCCCTGCATTTCCTGGAGGCAATCTCTCTCGGGCAGAGCCTGTTCCCATGTGTGATGAGCAGGAAATTGCCAGAGGCGCCCCCGGGTCAGGTGCATTTGTCCAGGGCTGGGCATCTCCATTGAAAAACATCTTTTGTCTGTTTCAGTGGAAACATTCCATACTCTTGTTTCCCCTCAAAAGTAAGCCTGAGTGGCAGGGTTCTATACGACTGGGGTCTCTAGAGATAGAGATTGAATTGGCTGTGAGCAGAGCTGGCCTGCAGGTGAGAGGCAGCAGCAAATCTGAGAGGAAAACAACACTTCCAAGAAGGCAAGGGTGATGGAAAAGAAGAGCCCCTGACGTTTGCTCCGTGGGGCAGGCAGAGCTCCAGGTGGTCGTCAGCATTAGCCAGAGAGAACAAGTCAGGCCCTGCTGGCAAATTCAAGGTGGACACCCTGGTCTTCGTCCTGCAGAGAAATGCACAGAGAAAATGGAGCTCTCATGGCACCCCTGGACCCAGTGTGAGGGAGCCAAACCATCACCATTAGGGAGCCACAGGACACGTTTCCTGCAGCTGCTTGGCTGGGGCTAGACATGCACATTCCATTCTTATCCCACTGGCCTGTGTAACCTGCACTCACAGGACAGCTGCTCACTTCGAGGTCTGCTGACATCATGGATGACCCCTTCAGTAGGTAATCATGCCTTGAATCCTTTCATGGCAAAGTAGTCAGCATCCACCTTCTGTACAGTTGTGAGGGGGACCTCTCACTCCAGACACAGGACACCAGCAGACACAGGGAGAAAGGGGCCACCACACCCTCTGGCTTCCTCGCTCATGCACTGCCCTTCAAAGATCTAGAGAAGTCCACACTGCTCTTGTCCGTCTGCTGAGCCGAGACCATCAGTGATGCAACAGCTCTTACCTCTGGGACTGCCTACTTATTTGATGACTGGCCTACATGGGTACAGCCAAGGCTTCTGTGCTCCTTTCCATGACCTTTTTACTGCAATGACTTCCTTAGGACTCCCCTGCCCTTGCTCAGAAGAACATGGGCTGTGCACTAGTCACTGGGTCAGACCACAACCTCTGATATTGCTAGTCTCAAGTGCTGTTTTCCCAGCCTCCAGCAGTTGTGGTGGGTTTGCACTGATGCTGCTCCTCCTACTGTCCACCCAATCCAGGCTGGCCAAGACCCACCCTATTCCCCGATTCCTCTTGGGAGGCGTGAAGCCCAAAATGTATATTTCTAGTAAATCCAGGTGATGTTACTCACCCCAGAGACCTCTGAATGCTGTATGTTGGAGCAGTCTAGGGTTGAGTGAAACACTCTACTATCCCAGTCCCAGCACAGACTGAACTGGAACATCTGGTGATAGGGTCTTAGTTGACTGGATCTTTTTTTTTCAATGCTGAAGATTGAATCCAGAGCCTAATGCTTGCTAGGCATGTGCTCTACCACTGAGCTATACTCCCAGCTCTTCTTTAAAAAAAAGCTTTTCAGATGATTCTGAGAGTCTGTATAACAGGTCGAGAACCACTGCTAACCAAAAGAACAAATTTCTTGCTAAACAGATTGAGGAGGAAGCTTGCCTGCTAAGGTTGGTAGATGATGGAGTACTTATGAAGCATGTGGAAGGCTTTGGATTCAATCCTAGCACTCTAAATTAAATGATGATGATGATGATGAGTACAACTCCAGTTTTTCCATCTTAGATGATGGGACTCCTATTGGGAGCAATCCTTTTTGGGAAAAATAATTGCATAATTGGGACTATGATTAGGCCAACTTTTCCTGCCTGCGGACTGGCTCTGACATATCTGGACCCGAGGACTTGACTTGTATCTTCACCTCCAGTAACAACAAAGGTCCCACATTGGGCACCAAATGTGGGATCAGGGTAAAAGAACTTCTGCAGTGAAGTTCTAGTCTGCCATGAGCCTGAGGGCACAACACAAATTAGTTAATAAATAGACAGAAATGAGACTTAGAGAAGAAGCTGAGCTTGGGCCTGATCCATGCTACAATGGGCAGCAGAGATGAAAAACCTGAGCTTACCACACTTCTGTTCCATTCCAAGCTTCCACGCCTGTAATCCTGGCACCTGGAAGGCAGAGAAGGTGCCAGCAATAGTCCTTGGGTATTTAAGTAGATGAAGGTCTTGGCGTAGTTCTGCCCTGGAGCATCACAGCTTCTGGGATCACTGGGGTCTTAGCTAGCCTGCAGGTAGGAAGCTTGGCCTAATCACATTCCCAACCGTGTAACTGCTTTTCCCAAACAGGACTGCTCCAAACAGACTCCAAGTGCAGGACTTTCCAATATCATTCATTATTTCTTAGGGCCCCTCTCACTGAGTTTTACAGGATGATGATCCAGAAGCTTGAACGCAGCAGCCCACAAGGGTGCCCCATTTTGGGGCACCCTTAAGTCTCTGTTATTACAGAAAGGAAAGATGGTTAAAAGACCCTGTGTTTGGGGAGCCCGAGGAGACCTGAGGGGATGGCCAGGGGTGTTCCTAGAGGACTCTCAAGTGTCTCTACTGAAAGAGCACCTCTGGGCCAGATTCCCCTGGCAGTCTAGAATAAGTTCATATATGTTACTTTTTTGTGTATTCTTCTACTGAATTTATGAGTGAAGAGAAATCTCTATTATAATTGAATTTACCTCAGTGTGCAAGACCCAGGAGCGATATTACTAATTTATGATTTTTAACCCAAATGACAAAGCATTTGCTTAGGCGGATAATGTTGTAAACAGGCCCTCTGCATCCTTAAGCAGCAGATCTCACAGAAGCTCTGAGAGAGGTGAGGTATTAAACTCTGAGGACCAGCAAGACCGCCGTATCTGAGACGGGGAGGGAGGCAGTCAGGCGTGGAGGGATGGTGGGTGGTTGTGGAGACAAGGAGCATAACAGGAAACTCAAGACAGAAAGACGAGGAATGGGAATTGTGCCAGAAATGGGATCCTTCCCACCAGAGAAGGTGGGAAGCAGGTTTTGACTATATGGAGGCTCAAGATGGAGCCAGGAAATGTACTGAAAGGTCTGAGGATGTGTATGCGGAGTATGTTTAGGGAAAAGCCATGTTCACCGAAAAGCATGAAACGAGCGAAAGACGCAGAAGCGAGCCCGGAGGAGTCTCTGCATTCTAACCGCAAAACCTGCAGAGAAGGAGTCAGAGCATTAAAGGAAAATGAGATGCAAGTGAGTGGAGGGTCATGGAAACAAGCAGAGCTTCTCAAAGGGAGAGGAGGAGGCCTGCTCCCTGTCACCTTCCCGCCCACCCCAGCCCCACCCCAGCACCAGTGAGCTGTTCAGGGCACTCAGATTGTCCCCAGAGGACAGGATAGGCTCCCTGCAGGGAGTCTTTCATCTGGGATAGAGCCACTGCCAGCGGGGGACATGATGCCCACACAGTGCCCTCGAGCTGCTCTCTTTCTGTTCATATGGTCCAGGGAGAGGAGCCAGGCCGGCTTTCTAGCTGTTTCTCCAGCAGACAACTCTCACACACAGGCACTGTAGTGTGTAGGCGTCCACGTGATATTGTTACATAGAGTGTCACCCAAAGGCAGGGTGGGTGTGACTTCCCCTGCCTACCAATGGGTTTCTTTCTTAATTTTTTTGAGACAGGGTCTTGCTTTGCAGTTCAGGCTGGTCCTGAACTCACTGTGTAGCCCAGGCCAGCCTTGAACTCAGGGAAAGCTGGCTTTGGCTTAGGTGTGAGAACGCTCTACAGCGCAATGATCGGAATCCAGAGGCCTGGGCTCTGCTTGCAAGCCCACACGATCCAGAATCCCAACACGGGAACCTCGTAAGTGCTCCGTGACCCAAATGAGCCTCCATCATTTTCCCTTCTAGCCAGAAAACGCAAACGAATGTGAAGTGTGTGCTCAGGGGGGAGAGATGTACTGCTGCGATTCTTGCCCAAGATCCTATCATAAGAACTGCCACGTCCCTCCTGTGGAGCCTGAGAGGTCAGTAAGACCGGGTGCCCCTCCTCCTTCCTCCGCCGTGGCACACACACCCTGTCCCTGACGCACACAACCGCACACACGGTTCCTGTCCCTGATGCATCTCAATGCCAGGGAGTTGAGTTCTTGGCATCAAGATCCAAAAGTATCATCCAAAGCAATGAACAGATTGGCCGCAGCAAGTTAACGGAAAGCAAAGATTCTCCAAGTAGTGTGAGGTGACGTAGGAAGAGGTGCTGTGCCATCTCCCTTCTTAGTTTCCTAACCTGTGTACTGTGATGGAGTGAGTGCTGGGGACTGAGTTCTGCGTATATCACTGGCTGTGAGAACATCTCAGTATCCAGAAAGCTGGCATCATATTGGGCCTCCAGGCCCGTCCTACTGTCTACAGAGCCAGTCGACTCTGGATGACGTGGTGTAGTGTGAGACCCCGGAAGTCTGCAGGCGGCAGCCTCCTGATGCCCTTTCTGGGGGCCATAAACGTGTCTTTGGGCGAAGCTGATGGGACATACAAGATCCCACTGAGACTGATAAAAAAGATGCGGACGGTGTTGTGACTGAATTACTGTGGCCAGGAGAATGGCCTACCAGGAATGCGTCCTATGAGGACAGAGCCTTGCCCTTCCTTTTCTTTTAAATTTTAAATAAATTGAGTTTATTGGTACATTTTAGGAATATATTATGATCACATTCCTCATTGAGAATTTGTACCTGTACATAATATATCTTGATTCCTATTCTTTCCATTCCCCTGTCCTTCCTTCAACCCCCACCCCACAGACATACGCTTTGTTTCTGTTTTTTCTTTCTATCAAAGTCTTTCTTTCCTCGCCTCATCCAGTTCCTCTCTCCCTTTGAGCATCTAAAGTTGAAAATGTGGTATTTGGAATGTGTGCAGTGATTTGCCATCTCACAGAACCTGTCCTACATTCTGGGCCTCAATGACACCTTAGAGAAATGATACAGTAATTACACATCTGTGTCTGATATATTTCACTTATGAGTATCAGTGCCCTTCCTTGAGGGGAAGTCTCACACGACTCACAGAAGCCATGTAAATCTCTGCTTTTGACCAGATGGGCAATCTTCGGAGGCAGACTGCTTCTTTCTTCTCCCTCATGTGCAGCTCCCAGCTCTGCATGATGGGTACTGTGTGCTCAGTGAGTGGCCAGAGAGATGCCCACAGGCATGGACGTTAAGTCCCTGGGTCACTCACTCTCCCAGCACAGAAAGCCTGATCAAGAAAGGAGAATAAATCTTGAGCCAAATGGATCCTGCCCTCTGTCAGCAGATTTCCTTCTCACAGAGTTTCTGCAGCAAAGATTCTAGATGTAGATCTGGCAGCACCACGGAGAGAAAGTCTGCAGCATTGTGCTCTGTGCTTCTTCAGCCAAGGGCTAGGTTCTTGATTTTACTCTTGGTCCTGATTACTATGGCTTGCCAATGTCCAACACGCTCTCTTTTTTGTTTAATTGATTTCACTGGTACATTTTACCTATACATTCTGACCACATTCAACACTGAGGCTTTGTACCTGTACATGGCGCATCTTGATTCTCACTTTCCCCCCATTCCTCTACATTACAGTACATGATGGGCCAAACAGGGGTCACATCAAACTCAGAGAGAGTCAGGTAGGAACCCCAGGTTTTGAGGGCAGTGAGTGACCGCCCACTGCTGGAACATCTCACTCAGCAGACTATCACCCTGTCACCCCGATTGATGGGAGGGATGTCCTTGTCTGTTAAGCCAAGAGAGCAACTGAATACCAGATGGTAACCATGCCGCTCCAGAGCAGGAGACCTCCAAGCTCCCGGGACGGTGGCTGCTTTGCAGACCTTGCCCTTGCTCACTGTATGCCCAACCTCTTAGCGACCCGTGGATCTGCATCTTCTGCAAGACGAAGGCTATTCGAAAAAGGTGCCGAGAAAGCCAGCCGTGTCATCAGGAATCCGAGGTTCTGATGAAGGAGCTGCGTGGTGAGGAGCAGCTGGTGAGTGGGTGTGGCCCTGCAGCCCTCTTACTGGTCCAGAGGCGGAGCGCGGTCTCGGCCAGGCCGAGGAATGCAGCCCCGGGACAAATCGACAAATCGCTTTCTCCCGCTGCGCTGCGCTGCGGCTGTGCTCCGGGCTGTGCTCCGGGCTGTGCTCCGGGCTGTGCTCCGGGCTGTGCTCCGGGCTGTGCTCTGGTCAAGCGGCGCCCAAGTCCGTATTCTAGAGAACCTCTGATCCAGGGAAATGCCCTCTCAGAGTCCACGCTTCTGGGAGTCACGTGTTCTGTGGACTGGGTATTGGCTTTTTCTCTCTCAACTGCTTTGCACTGAAAATCTCCCTCTTCTGCAGAAATGTGAGCTGCTCCTCTTGAAGGTCTACTGCTCTGTGGGAGGTCCCTCCTTGTGCACAGAGCAAAGTCGTGTAAGTAGCAGCCATGAGGCCAGAAGCCTGTGTTCGTCCGCATGGTGGCCTGAATCCCAGGGGCACGAGTTGCGCTCTGCCGTGGGGATGGCTCTCACTGTCACAGCTGCCGTCACAAGTTGCCACGGACGGGGGTGTACAACAGAAATGTATTTCTCGTGGCTGTCAGGGCGACAGCGCGATGGGTTGGGATGAAGACCTGCTGGGTTGCACATTGGCTGCCTCGAGAGAGACTCTCCCTGGAGTCCCGATGAGGGCACTAATCCTGTCAGAAGGGTCCGCCTTCGTGCCCTAATGACCTCCCACCTGTCCACCTCCTAACACTGACGCTTTGGGGCGGAGATTTCAGCACGGTCGGGAGGAATGGAGGCTCAAAGGTTCAGAGCGTATGGGGGTCCAGGCCGGCAGGCTGGGGGACTGCTGACAGCCCTCCCTTTGCCGCTCGCCCCAGACCGGCGGGACGTCTCCGGGCCCCCAGGAGCACGTGTGTTTAGACCAAGTGAAGACCAGGCTGAATGCGAAGCGTTACTCCCGAGTGAAGGACTTCGTGCGGGACGTCCGTCTCTCGTTTCGGCGCCGCAGGGCGCTGCCCAGAGTGAGTCGCTCTCCCCGCCGCCCTTTTGCTTTTGGTTGCTTTCCCTCCCACATTTTCCCATCAGGAATGTTTCATTCACCTCATAAGGTGCAAACCTGGACAATAAAACTTCACAGGAGTATTTTTAAAGCCCTGTGGTGTAGGTAGGGAAAGTGACCACAAATTGGAAGTGTTGCTGGGACTTCTGGGGTTGCTCACTCCGGAGCAGCCGACTGTCACGACTGTCACTCGGTCGTGGGGAACAGGCGGCCGATCCGTTCGCTCCTGGAAACAGGAGCGCGTTTTACCCGAGACTAGCGCTTCTCTTCTCTAGAGAAGGGAATCAAATCAAGCTTTCAAACTTCAAAATCGTGTTTATAGCAGCCTAGTTTGTGATAGCTAAATCTTGGAGACGATCCAAATGCCGATCCACTCTAGACTGGATAAAAAAGATGTGTGTGTGTGTGTGTGTGTGTGTGTGTGTGTGTGTGCGCGCGCGTTAACGGGGTATTACTGTGCCATAAAGAATGATAAGTTTGAGTCATCTATACTCAAATGGACATACCTTGGGGACACACTCATAAGTGAAATAAATAGGCACAGAGATGTAAATGTTGTATCTTTTCTCTGGTCTGAGAAACTGAAGATGTAAATGAGTTCTAGAATGTATGATAGATATTGTGAAATAGAAAATATTCAAAGGGAAATGAAGTGTAATGAGGGGAAAGAAAAAATGTAATGTAAAAAAAATGCAAACAAAGCTTATGTATATGCAGACGTTAGCTTGGGTAGGGGAATGGGAAAAATGAGAATTAAGTCACATCATATAGTGGGACACAGTCTCCAGGTTGAGTGTGATCCAGACGTGTATATGTAATGTACCAATAAAGATTTAAATTATAAACATTTCAAAACCTGAGGTTTCTTTACACCCCGGTTTCCTAGTGATCCAGCAGAAAGCTAACACAGCTTCTCAAAGCGTGTGGATCATCTATGTTGTATTTAAAAATCAAATAATGAGAACTTTGTAAAAGATCAAATCGGTGTCTTTCTGATCAGGAATTATGTTTCCTGGATTCTTTAAAACTGAGTTTCCTGGCACATTTTAGTTATACATTACGATCACATTCCTCATTGGGAATTTGTGCCTGTGCACAATATACCTTGATTCTTATTTTTTCCACTCCTCTGCCCTCTCTTTATCCCTGTCGCTGACTATGTACATAACTTTGTTTCCCTTTCTTTCCATTTTACTGTAAGATTTTTCTCTCCCTCTCCCTAACTGCTTGCCCTTTAAAGAGTTTCCTCCTGTTCTGTTCAAGAAATAGACTGCAGCGTGCAGGCTGAACATTCCTAACTGGAAAGTCCAAAATCTGAAATACGCCCAAATTTGAAATTTTCGAGCACCAATAAGACCACAAATAGAAAATTCCATACCATAAAATTCTGCATGAAATTAATGATCATATTGTATAAAATTAGCTTTGGGCTATCTGCATAAGATTTACATGGAACATAAATGAATTCTGTGTTTCGGCTTGGGCCATAAGCCCAAGATATTCTCATTATGTATATGTGAATATTTCAAAATCTAAAAAATTCTAAAATTCAAAACCCCTCTAATGCCAACCACTTTGGATGGAGGACAGTCCACTTGTGGTACTCTTGTAGCTCTCTTGTCTTCTGGATAAAGAGAAACGAGCTATCGCAGAGCATAAACTCCTCTAAGCTGGGCTAACCCTCTTACTGCTGGAGTAGTTAAAGGAGGCTCCTGTCACCTGACACAAGGCTTCCAGGATTCTTCAGTGATGGCTGTCATGACTTCTTTCTGCCTTTGTTTTCTCAGGACAGACATTTCATCAGGCTGGAAATACCAGAACACAAATTTGAGAAGAACTTCAGAAATATTTTTGGCGTCCAGGGGACAGCTCCGAATAACCATCTGCCCCCCACTCGGGACCTTCAGCAGCTTGCTGAAGAATATCTACAAACATTCTGACCCCCAAGAACTCTGCTGTTCTTGGTCCACAAGATCTGTTGCATTTCCTTTTCAGTCATTTTTCATGGCCTTTCTTATTCATTTATTTTTTTAGACAATACTTAAAATTGCCTTACCAATTTCTCCTATCAGTTGGGAGTGAAAGTTACAAGGAAACTATCAGATGTTTCCAGAAAGGATCGTACTGTGTCCCTTCATGACTCACACCTGTACGAGCTCTTGAGTGACGTGTTCTCTTCCTTCCCCACACGAGGCTGTGTTTCTGTTATATCTTTCTCACTCTCGTGTATTTTAAAGTCTTTCTGTCACATGAAAGTACTCTGTGTGTGCGTGCAGTGCGCGTCCCGCTGCGGGAGAGTCCCCGCCGTACAGAACGGCCATGCGCAGTGGGAAAGGCTCCATCGTCCACAGCAGCTGGCTCCGTTTTGGATGAGGCAGAATGACCTGGCCGCTTGTTGCTACAAACAGAGAAGTACCAGAGGCTGGACACACGTGCACACACCTCCACACATGAAGCCAAATGCTCCGCAGCACCGTGACTTGTAAACCTGAATAAAGTAAGCTTGATAGTAAAAAATTACCGCCTGTAAATAATTGCATTATATCAGTGTCACGTGGGTACAGGAAGCATCTAAGTTACAGCAGAGAAAACCAGGCCCTGAGATGATCAGACACACCAGACCGATAAATAGTACATCCGGACCCTATAAATGGAAGGACACTGGACAGTGGGGTGAAGCGCCGCCATGCGGATGGGCATCTCTGCTGACAGGGCACCCGCTTTGGCTCTCTGTCATCAGCTCAGTCTCCTTGGACACAGTCTGCCCGACCCACCTGCTGTGTGCACTCGGGCTTTGAACCAGCTCCGTGCTCCCGGCAAGCTTTGAAAGAGGCCCTGCTTCCTCTGTGCTCTCGTCTCCGCACCCTCCGCAGTGGCTTTCTGCTCTTTCTCTTTCAATCCTGTAGCCACTGTTAATGTTCTTTCGCCTTTCTGAGACGTATGTATTACTGTGTAAAATGTGATGTGTGACTTAATCGTTATAGATGTTAGTAATAAAACTGAAACGAAAGAATCTGATTGTCCGACTCAAGCTGGCAGAATCGATGGCCCGTGGCACTGATAGTGCACACGTGGCATGATCTCTTTTCTGTTATATTTTGTTGCTGATTATTCTGTTATTTTTTTAAAAAATATTTTTAGGGGTGGGGACGTAGGTCAGTAGCACGAGGTCCCGCATTCGATCCCCAGGATCAAGAAAAAAATAAATCTATTGCTCTTTATACATCTTTTTGTCATTGATTACCTTGGACCTCACACCTTTGTGTCACCTTGGCTGTCTGTGTAAGTAAAGTGTTGTCTGAACCTTAAGTGGCTCAATTGTTTTGTTTTTTAATCAGAGAAATCTGCCAGCCTCGCCGAAGGTCCCAGATCTGCCGGATTCTGGTGAGGGAGGAAGCGCTGCACACGTGGTGGCTGAGGGCGCACAGGGCGGCCCGCAGGGACGGGAGTGCCCTGGCCTCAGAAGTTGTGATGTCACACTGGCAAACTGCGTCTCCAGTGCTGACTTCAGCAGCGCATCCGCTAAAATGAGAACGAAAGGTGGTTAGCCTGGCCCTGCGCAGGGTGACGCGCAGATTTGTGGACTGTTCTAAAAGTGAGTCTCCAACACACTGTTTCACCACTCAGTAATGAAATTTCATCATTGGACAGCATCATTTTGAGGTTTAAATGAACTTATACATATAATAAAATCAGTTTTGAACTTTATGAATGCCTCATGGCTACACATAGAAGGCCTCTTGCACTTAAAATATCAGTTCAAGCAAGACGTAGCAATTCTGACCCACAAAGTGGAAAGCTGCCTTTTGTTATTCTGCAAGAACTTATTCCGGGGGCATGAAATCGGGCCGGAGTGCCAAGGTCAGATCACAGTGGCACTTGGGGTAGGTAGCCTCCATTTGATTGTCCTGTGGCATGCTGCACTGGTGATTAGGAGCAGGAAAAAAAAGAAAGCCATGGCGGCGAGCCACAGAGTCCGTCCTGGGAGTGTCTCAGAGCAAGAGCCTGGAGCACAACTTGCAAAGACTGCTCCACCTTTCTCATTAATCTCTGATGAATCTTGAACTCTGCAGTCAAGCAGAAGTCGTGTTCATCCAAACAGCTCGACAGTTTTCTAAATTGTTCATTTCTAGTCTGCAATGGTGAACTCCCGTGGGATTGTGAATTCACCGCCTGCTCCAGAGTTTCCGAAGAAGTTGTAGCGCACAAAATATTGATCATTTGTCTTTACACTAAAGTTGTACTAAACAGTGGAGAAAGATAAAGAAAAAACTTAAATTGAATCTTCAAAAGGCAGTAGCAGACAACACTCTAACTTCCAAATCCCATATTTTCCTTTTCCTGAATACACAACTGTGCCGCACATCGCAGAGACCAGCCCCACACTCTTCATTAGCTAGTGCCATGTGGATTCCCAGCAAAGGAATGTGGGCAAAGTGAGAGAGGCTATTCTGAAACCCTCTCCTTGTGTGCAGGGGATGTCCAGGCCCAGGCTCTTTCATGGAAGTCATGAATGGAAGGCAGCAGCACTGTCCCTTATCCAACTTGACCCCCAACGGTCAACGAGATTTGTCCTGCCATCTTAGAACTTCCCTAGGTACAAAATACCAACTTCTGCCACACTTGAGGCATTGTACATTGCACATTTATTTAGTACAGCAGGTACCCTGCCCTCACAGTTACACAATATACCACATGAATCATCCAAAGCCAAATGAAAGTATTTTTAATTGAGCAATATATGAAAAGGTGAATGAGTCTTCTCTGAAAAAACTATTCACTGTAGTATAATTCTTCCTTCAGGCTAGGTGTTTTCCAACTGTATTTTTCTAAAATAGATTCATTTCCTCCTTTGTAATCCACTTTGTGGGGTCTGGAAAATAAAAGGAAAGGCTCAAAGAAGAACTTGTAAGTAAAAATAATTATGAAATGACGTGATAATTCATGAAAGATTTGAGATGATAATGCAATTTCAAATAATAAATTCTCTTTCTGCAGTTCTTATTTTTAAAAAGTTCAAAAGAGATAATGATGAGATTGAATTCTGGTGTGCGTATGAGTCCTGGATCTATTTAAAATTTTCCATGTTGATTTGTCAAGAGTCCTTAAATATACATGAGCTTTAGTTTTCACGTCTGAAACATGTTCCTGTGGATTAAGTATGAAATCATAACTTCTTACCTCCTTGTGTTTTAAAAATGAAAGTATAGAAAATAGAATGTTCTCCTAAAAAAAAATGAACCTATGCTGCAGCCAGCGTGGTCCCCTGAACACAGAAGGTCATCTCTGGCCACTGTCTCCCCGTCCTGACTTCCTGAGCTGCTCTACCTGTTGACTCGGGCCTCGGGTAGTCACCTCTCCCAACCACTGTACAAAGAATGAAAACCTTTAGTCTCAGAGTAGCTTCAGGGTGTGGCGATGGAGTAACCCGGAGGATATCTCAGGTAAAACGAAGGCTATTGGGAAGCTCACGAGGTCCCCTTGTTTTCCCTTTCCATCACAGCTGTGGTTCAGGCGCTAGCAAAACAAACTTAAGAACTTCTCACCCTCTTGGAGTGTCTCCGGCTACTCCTTCCTTTCCTGCCTCACCACCGGTCCTACATGTTTACTACATTTCTGTTTCATCCAAGACCTTGCAAGCCTCGTGTTGACAACAACAGAGCCTCAGTCAACCAGAATTCCCCAAACAGCCGTGTGGAGCAAAGGCCCCCCCCCAGCCAGGAACCGCCCCGTCCTGGTGACACGGGCAACACATGAGCCTCTCAGTGTGTCTGCGCACGTGGACACTGGACACCTGTTTCTCCCCACAGTCACTGTACTTGATGTACTAAAAAGTAGTTGAGTTAGAAGAGGACAGCACACAGAGACCGTAGGTGCAGCCGCTGGTCCCGCAGTCAGACCACAGCCAGTGAGAAAACAGGCGAGGGCCGGGGAGACGGAGCTCCCCTCACGCAGCCGCGAGCCACCCAGCAGTTAGAGCAAGTGCCTTTCAAACCGAGGGCTTCAGGAGAGGATAAATGACAGGTGTGGGCTGTGTATACTGACTGATATTTGTGGCATTTAAAAAACTTGCAGGAGAGTATTTTAGGTGAGAATTAGCTAATTAAAAGCATGAAGAGAGTCTTGGAATCTGGACCTTCGGGTTGGAAGATCTCCCAGAAGTCACAGGATGACATCAGCGTGGGGAGGTCTCAGCTCCACGAGGGGCTGGGGCACTTTGGGTAAGACAGGAACCCTGAGCACGGGTCGGGCACGGAGGCGGAGGAGGAGGAAGCAATGGCATGGGTCTCTGCAGAGAAGAGGGGAAGAACGTGGTGAAAGGAGGAAGGCTAAGTGCTGCCAACAAGTCGTTCTGCCACCTCTCCGAGTGGTTGTAAAGCTGCAATGAGACTTTTTTGTAAAGCCCTCTCACAAGCCGCCGTATGTTACTGACTCGTGACACTACAGCGTCCAGCGTGGTCCTGACCTAAGAAGAGCCACTTTCTGGCCCTCCCAGGCTTCCTGCATGCTCTATCTTTTCTCACAGACCAGCCAAGCTTTGGACCCCAATGTTTGCCTCCTCACAAGTGAGACACCCCTCCTCCAGCCCTGGAAGGGTGTTGTGGGCTGCCGTTCAGGTCAGAAGGTGGTCTAGACAGCTCTAGTCACATCCTGTGTGCAGGGCCTGGTGCACTGGACAAGGAGCAGAGTCACAGGGACGGGCCTTCGAGGGGCAAGGCCCCGGGGGATTGAAGACCCTGTGAGGAGGACCAGAGCTCACTTAGACCTGGATCCAAGTCACGAGCAGCGTCGAGAGGCCCCCGGGAAGGAAGCCAGGCCCTTTCTGCATGAGGAGCATCTCTCCACACACTGGCAGAGTCCACTACACGGGCTTCTCAGTTACAGTGACTGGAAAGAACTTCCATCACAGCTTGTCTTTGCCTCCAAACAAAATCCTTCAGCTGCCAAAGCAGCAACATCCCACAGCCCTGGTCCCTGGACTTAAAGAGCTAACGCCTTTTAAGGGCTTAGGACTGTAATTCCGTCAGCCTGAGGCCGAGGCCCTGGCACTTCCAGCTTTTCCCAGCACCCCTCCTGACACGCCTGTGTGGTCAACATTCCCTTCCTTGGATCTTCCAGATTTTGGAGCTGGGAGCCAGTGAATCTCACAAATGAAGCTACCTGCATTTTTGTTGGTCTTTCCGCCCAGGTTCAGACACCATGACAGGTCCCTTCCAGGCAAAGCTTGTACTGACTCCCAACTTCCATCCTCCGCTGCGGAAGCTGGGCTCCCCCCACTGGAAGAGGCCAGACCTTGGTAGCGAAGTACATGGAGCTGATTGTCATTCCAGACCCAAGCCTGTGGTGGTTTCATCAGGGAACAGACGAGAAGGGGCGAGGACCTACCCTGCAGAGCTCACTAGAGTGAGCACAAGCCTGAGAGCTGAGATCAAAAGGTCTGTGCAAAGAGCACCGCGCTGCAAGAGCTGGAGCTCCGGCTGACTGGCTGTCTTCTTCTGCGGACCAGTCCCTCGTTCCTTACGCCACAGTAGTTGCTCTGCCCTTCTGATCTCTGGCTCGTGGGCGGTCACTAAGCCAGTCTGGACCAGTGAGCTGTTACAACAGGTTTTCCTGAAGATTCTGTACAGAACAAGTCAGCCTTCCTCTCCCTGTCACCCTCCGGAGTGGTTACCAGGCAATGGAGACAGGAAAGAGGAAGACGGTAACCTGAATAGTGGATTTGTCGCCAAATGGGGCAAGGACTTCTTCCGAGAGTATGTAGTAGACCTGCCCACATGGCAGGAAAGTGACCCGGGACATGTCAGTGAGAAGCACGGATGTATTGTACTAGGTAGAGTTAAAGAAGCACCCACTCAAAACACAGAAATAAAAACAAAAACAAAAAAAGCAGAGTGCAGGCCTGACAGACAGACAGACAGACAGAGGGATCTATGGCCCAGAGTGTGATGCATGTGCATTTGGAGATGCCCTTCACGGCGGGTGTTCTGAGATGCTTTGCCCGCAAACATTCTTCGAAGCCTTTGAATCTGTTCACTGAAGGTCAGGGCGCTGCCCTTTGCCTTGTCGGCCGGTTGGTTTATGGCGTTCTAGGATCCTTCAGGGCTCAGGGTTGATGCTCCTGAAAGAAACAAGCGAACAAATCAGCCTGGGGCTCAGACACAGGGACCCGGGGACCGAGCGTCCGCTGTCTCCTCAAGTTGCAGTTTTCTTCCGATTGTGTAGTCAGGAGCTTCCTTGTCTCTTTTCTACCCCTGGTCCTCTGGTCCTGCCTCGGCTGGGAGTCTGTGCTGCCAATGACCCGAGGGCTCCTGAGTCCAAGCAACCGTGGTGGAGTGAGTCCTGCCACTGAACTTCAGGCCACGAACACTGGAGCAATATCGACAAAGTACTGTTTCAGTGATAAAGAACCTCATCTCAAAATAATACTCCCAGTGCGAAGGGGCTCAGATTATTTGAGCTTGGAGCTCCACAAGCATTAATCCGGTTAGGCTCTCTGGACAGAGGCAAGGGGTGGAAAGTCAAATGGAGAGAGCAGCAAATCCTCATTTAAAACAAGTAAGGTCTCGTGGACAATAAACAAGTGTCAGAGAATTCTCAGAGCCACAGCAGAGCATCTCTTACTCTGTAGAATTCCAGAGGATATAAGAAGTAGTGCTCCAGGCCAAACCCTGCAGCATACCTGGAATCTCAGCACTGAGGAGGCAGAGGCAGGAGGATCTCTGAGAGAGTTAAAGACTAGCTTGGGCTACATAGTAGGATTCTGTCTCAAAAAATAAATAAAAATTAAAAAGTAGTGCCTATAAAGCTGGGCATCAGCTTGAAGCAAGCTTCCTGCTCCCTTCCCACACACACACACACACACACACACACACACACACAC
>PVIR01027655.1:0-22945 GCA_004026965.1 Petromus typicus | reverse complement strand
AAAAAAAAAAAAAAAAAAAAAAAAAAAAAAAAAAAAAAAAAAAAAAAAAAAAAAAAAAAAAAAAAAAAAAAAAAAAAAACAACCCAAGATTAATAAAAAGAGGAAAAAATGAATGAAATAAAAAACAGAAAATAGCAGGGGAAAAAAAGCCAATGAAATCACTGCTGCTGCTTCCAAAAAGCTCCATAAAACTGATGAAAGCCCTACATAGAATGAGGGAATAAAAGGACAAAAGCTTAATGAATGGGGCCGGGGATTTAGCTCAGTGGTTCCAGTGTCTGCCTTGCACGCACAAGGTCCCCCATAACCACATAACACAGTGCTGGGTGTGGTGACTCACGCCTATGATCCCAGCACTTGATAACCACATATTATAATGGTGGGTGTGGTGGCTCAAACCTGTAATCCCAGCACTTGGGAGGCAGAGAAAAGAGGATTGCTGTGGGTTTGAGGCTCGCCTGGGCTACACAGTGAGTTCAGGGCCACCCTGAACTACAAAGTGAGAGCCTGTCTCAAACAGAAAAACAAAAACATAATAAATGAAAATATGGACACCATTATACTAAATTCTTTACATATAAGAAGGTGACAAAAGAACATTACAGACAGCATTAAATCCATCAATGTAATAAGTAGAGAAAATGGACACATTCTGACAATCTGCCAAACCTGACAAAGTTCACTCAAAATGAAAAGCCAGACAAAGGACCTCCACATTTGATTCTCCTGCTCCTTTCCTCCTCTGCCTTTGACAAAGGGACCTTTTAAAATGTAAGTTATCATTCCATTTCTATCAGAAGAAAACCTAACTCCATACCACAGGCCGAAAGGCTCTTCCCGGTATGTTACTGCCACGCCCCTCTGGCTCAGTCAGGTCTGGCACTGTTTCTTTGCACACCAGGCAGAGCCTGTTCCCTGCCATTCTCTTCTGAGTGGTTTTTCTTCCACACACTTGGCTTTCCTCTACACAGTCCTAACCCTCTCCTTGTCAGACACCACTCCTGGAGGAAACTTCCCCTCCCCAATCATCCTATTTAAAAGTATGTCACCTAATCCTAGAACTCTTGTTTTAGTATTTTTCTTTTTCTCAGCTTTTATCACCTTGTAAGATATTAGGCAATTTATTTAGTATGTTTTGGCTTCCCTCTGCTGACATCACCTGAACCCCACTGAGGTACGCATTGTGAATAAAGATTCTCTACTCTTCCAGGGATCAACCCAGAGAACCTAGTACTTAGTAGGTACTCAACAAACAAATGTTTAATTAATTTCTTCTTTTTATACATGGAGAGAAGTTTTTTGTTTGTTTTTGCTTTTTGAGACAGGGTCTTGCTTTGTAGTTCAGGCTGGCCCTGAGCTCAGCCTCCAACTCACATCACAGCAATCCTCCTGCCTCTGCCTCCCAAGTGCTGGGATTACAGGCGTGAGCCACCACGCCCCGCACTGTGGTATGTGGTGCTGATTGCTGCTGGGCGTGAGTCTCCACACCCAGTATTGCATGTGGTTACCGGGGATCGAACCTGGCTCCTTGCACTTGCAAGACAGGCACCAGAACCACTGAGCTAAATCCCCGGCCCGTGGAGCAGCTTTTTAATCTATAATTTTGTACATGTTTTAAGTTGCAAGAGTACCAAGTGCTCATTTTATTTACTAATATAGGGCAAAGATGGAAAATACAGTGGTACCTCTCAGTTTACACTCTTTCTACGACTCTAGGTCATTTCCATGCCTCTCTGTTCTCACCCTTCGTGGGTTATTCAGCTAACTTGGTATGTCCATCAACAACTTGCTCTGGCTCTTATTAATATAACCAAATACTCAGAGTTTTGCTTTCAAAAAAAGTGAGATTATGTTCTGCTCTACAATTTGTTTTCCTTACATATCAACACATCATATTTATTATCTCAGGTAACAGATACAGATCTATTTCATTCTTTTAAATCTGCACAATATCCCCTACTCAGATTATTAACACATTTGGTTCAATTCTCAATAACATACATGGACATCAGTGTTTAACTAACACAGAATAAATAATGTCTAGACCTCTAAAAATGACTAAAATTTATTAAAATATCTTAAGTTTAATCTTACAGGGAAAAATGTTTGTCTAATCTTCTGTTCTAAAAATTTAATCAGAGTTCTACTCAATTAAAAAAATAATTTTTGTCTTACAATGTGTTTATAACACCCCACTTTCAGATTTTAAGCAATCAAAAATTGACTTATAAAATATTAAAATCTGCATATTTGATGGAAAAATACATTGCATACTTTATGGTCACGATCCAATCTAGACATAACAGATGAATCGGCCTAAAATGCAGCATCACATGATATAACTTTCAATTATAATTAAATAACTATACTTAATAAACAGATAACTACAGATAAATCAACAAATAATGAGAAGTTGAATACAAAAAAATAAATTGTCACACAGCCACATTTCCTGCATCTCTTCTTACCACTATTGTTCTTGATTTCCATGTAGCCTTAAAGTCAAAACTTTTAGTAAGATTATTTATATGTATATATTAAAGTATGACTGTAAATCTTGGGCCTTTTTTTTTGAGAGAGGGTCTCACTTTGTAGTTCAGGTTGGCCCTGAGCTCAGCCTCAAACTCACATCACAGCAATCCTCCTGCTTCTGCTTCCTGAGTGCTGGGATTACAGGAGTGAGCCACTACGTCCTGCACTGTGGTTTGTGGTGCTGATTGCTGCTGGGCGTCAGTCTCCACACCCAGGACTGCATGTGGTTACCGAGGGTTGAACCCGGGTCCTTGTACTTGCAAGACAGGTGCCAGAACCACTGAGCTAAATCCTTGGCCATTGGGCCTTTTAAATAATACTTATTCTTTTCTGTATTATCTATTTAGTTAATGTAGAAATGGTATCAGTTAATAACAAAGAAACATGAGTTACAGAAAACATTTTATTGTCAAAGAACTCTGATGTGACCAGGGACCAGTGTGCTTAGTACACAAACACAGAGAGGATCCTTCTTCCTCAGAGACACAGACTGCAGGGCTAACGCTGACGTGGAGGGGAGATAAGGTGATTTCTTCCCCCTCAAAATTCGTTCTCTGTTCCCTCCACTAAAATCTAGCCTTTTGGAATTAATGTCTTATAACAGGGAAAGGAGACAGAAGGCACGATGAAGGAACCAAGGTAAGAAAGGATAGCGCAGATTTTCACTGTCTCCTTTAAAGATAACTGGAGTTAATCCGAATGTAGATTTTGACACATATAATCATTCTCATTGTTTAATTCCACCTCCAGATAGCACAAAATGTTCTTGCTTTTAAACTGTTTAATTAAACACAAATTTAGTTTATCATTTTAAAGATTTATAGAAAAACTATTTTCTTTACATAAAGTTCATCTGTGGAGGTGGGTATCCGGGTCAAACTGGTGCTCCAGAGGTCGTGTTGTTCATTGTCTAAAACTGAATTAGCTTTCACTGTAAAAATTAGGAGATATATATAAAAATTCTGATTCCCCTTGAGATCTCAGAAGTGCACCTGGGTTTGCCCTCCACAGGCTGCAGCCAAGTGGGGCTGACCTCTTAGGGTAGGCAGCCCGCGGCCCCTCTGCTCCTGTCCTTCACATTATTTTCCTAACCCAGCAAGAATTCCCACTTGCAACTCCAAATTCCCTGTGTTGTGACAGCATGTTAAAAAAAAAAAGTGTAAACCCTGGCCTTCAGCCCAAGAGAGGTTTAGAGTGTTGAGAAAAAACAAAACAGCCTTTAAATTAGCAAGGTGAGTTAAAACTTAAAAATAAAACGTACAGTGCAGTAGTGAGCTATTTTGAACTGTCTCCATTTTTACCTGCTCTCTAACCCAACAGTCTCTGCAAATGGGCAGTGGCTGAAAGATGGGCAGTCCCAATGCTACAGAAGCAACCTCTATATATGGGCTGCCACACATATGCCACTCACTGTAGGGAAACTTGATACAAGTCATTGTGGAGACCTTGACCTTGGCTCTAGTAAATAACTGCAGGACTGGGCCAGACCCCTGGGGATTCAGTTTTCATCTGTATCCACCGATCTTTTTCAGCGTTAGAATATCTGAGACCACTAGCACATAAATACAATTATAAAAATATCTTTTAGGAAATAAACAATAATTTAAAGGAAATTTAAGAAATATCTTAGAAATGTTTTCCATGGGTAGCACAAAAATTACAAGTTTTATTACCAAAAATACCATACTCAATTCTTTTTTTTGTTTTTTGAGACAGGGTTTTGCTTTGTAGTTCAGGCTGGCCCTGAGCTCAGCCTCCAACTCACATCACAGCAATCCTCCTGCCTCTGCCTCCCAAGTGCTGGGATTACAGGCGTGAGCCACCATACCTATCACTGTGGTATGTGGTACTGATTGCTGGTGGGCGTGAGTCTCCACGCCCAGTATTGTATGTGGTTACCAGGGATCAAACCCAGGTCCTTGCGCTTGCAAAACAAGCACCGCAACCACTGTGCTAAATCCCTGCCCCCGTACTCACTTCTTAATCTTTCCTTTATAAAATACTTTTAAATGAAGAAAAGGCAGAATTTTGTTCACTTTTTTGCCTTAGAAGTTGCTACCTAACATCAATATGAAACAAAATTTAGAAAGGAAAAATTTAAAAATCTAAACAACTGATATAAATTTAATAATCAGTATCTTGTAGGCTTAGAAAAGTTCTTCCTGTGTTCTTTGGGCACATCCTTTCCAAGGATTCTGGAAAAACCCTAGAAAGATGAAATTAAGTTCATGCACTTTACTTCCCTCTGGTATACTCTTAATTATTTTGGAAATGTACACTGGAAGAGTTGATTTCTTTTTTTCTTTTTGCACCAGGAACCAAACTCAGGGCCTCAGGCAGGCACTGTGTAGCTGAGCCACTTTCCCAGCCCATTAAGGATTAATTTCAAAATTTACACAAGATCCAATTATATTTTGGTCAGAAAAAAAATTCTCCTGTTCTCCTATTCAGTTCTCAACTACCTACAAAAGTTACAAGTAAAATTTCAGAAGATGTGTTTGGTAGACAGAACCCTGAACTCACTATGTAGCCCAGGCAAGCCTCCAACTCACAGTAATCCTCCTGCCTCTGCCTCCTGAGTGCTAGGATGACAGGTGTGAGCCACCATGCCTAGCACTGTGGTTTGTGGTTATCGGGATCAAACACAGGACCTTGTGCTTGCCAGGCAGACACCAGAACCACTAAGCTAAATCCCTGGCCCAGGAAGAAATAATTTTTAAATACTTACCCTATTCTGAAAAAATGATGCATGAAAATGTGATGTTGTAGCAGATATTGATACTAAAGTAATAGTTTCTTCAGAACTAGGATTATGTAAGTAGACTTTTTCCATTTTTGGCATTCCGACTGGCCTGTAAGAACAAAAAGAAAACTGTCACAAATACTTCAAAGATAATTATGGCTGTTAGGATAATTACTAGCTGTTAAAAAAAAAAAAATTAAACAAGGCTGGGGACATGGCTCAGCGGTGGGATGTTTGCCTGCCATGAAGCCCTGCATCTACTCCCATCACCATGACAGCAAGGACAAAACCACTAAGGTCACTGGAAGTTCACATCTGAACACATTAAAAGATTTATCAAATTAGCACAAAAATACATTCTGTTCCTCAACAAAGGTCTACAGAGTATCAATGATTTGTTACAGAAGTTCACCATCTACAGAAACAAGATGGCCACCCGCTTCCCTCCCAGCACCGCCCTGAGCCTCCAGCACTGTCCAGTACATCCTCTTCTCACACTCCACTGACTACTCTTCAATGCAGAGCAGAAAATGAGTTTCAAAATTACAGGGAGCGAACGGTGAGTTAGCGATTCTCACTATCCTCACTCTGTATGTAGACGGGGAGGTGGAGGCACAAAAATCGTTAATTAACTTGCCCAAAGTCAGAGCTGGAACCTGGATGGGTCTAGTCAGTGACCCACCGTCAGCACTGAGCTACATCTTCTTGAAGGAGCAGAACTGATGAACACACCCGCCATGGCTCACAGGTCCGTGATGATACTAGTGCTTCTGTGACTACTCTTATTGTCAGGCTTCCTAACTTCCCCAGCTTCGGAGAATTCTGTATGTACATTATAGTTTTTCTTTAGTGCTCTCTAATAATTTCATCAATATCAATCTTTTACCCAACAAGATTATTATGCACTTTGAGGGCAAAAGACAAATCTTATCCACACTGTGCCCAGCCTGTATCACTCAGCACCGCACAGGGATGTGTAAGAGTGTATGTGTGAGCCTGCTCACTCCCCACTCCCTCTCACTAGTTATTAAGGTTTTGTCTGGTCTGTGTTTCTCAATCTAAAGAAGTACTCTTGGGTTTTCACAACCCAAACTTCTACTCAAGTCAGGCTGGTTTCCTGCATGTGACCTCCACGTCTCTGCCAACTGTTTGCTCTGTGTTTTCTCTTATTTTCTAATTCAAATACAACCCTCTTTCATCAGGTCTTTCCTCATGTAACCAGTACAGTCTACACTTTTTGAAATTCTGTGTGTTATATTCAAGTTCCACCCTAAATCTAAGCAGCTGAAAACAGAGCCAGAACTGAGTTCTGCATCTGGTCCACAGTGCTTTCTACCCTCCAGCTTTGCCCCTTGATCACCTGTAATTTACACCTTTGGAAAGTTGCAAGGCAGTGAACAAACAGCTGACAACTTTTGCTGGGTTCTGGGTTCCTTACAGGATGGTAGCTCACTACTGCTGGCTCTCCTTACTATTCCCACCTAATCCTCAATGACTAAAAACATTTACAAGTTGAGGGAGACACTGAATCCAAGAGACACCATTGCCACCCCACCGATCTCAGATGGGGACACAGGCCCATGAAACAGTGAGGGATGCAGGTACAGATCAGATGAACCTTGGATTCTGAATAAACACAGTACAGTGTAGCAGACAAAAGTTTTTTTCCCTATGCTTTGTACAGAGGTGTAAGTAGGACACAACAGTGTACAGAAATAAAAACATCCTCTTTCTATCCTGAAAGTTCACCAGCTAGACACTTTCTTAAGAAGTTCTTTAGCCAGGCTCAGTGGCACACACCTGTAATCCCAGCCCTTTGAGAGGCTGAAGCAGGAGGAGTGCAAGTGTGAGTCCCACCTGGGTAGCTTAGTGAGACTATCTCAAATCAATAAAAAAAAAAAAAAAAGGACTAGGATGTAGCTCACTGCAAAGGCCTTGAATTCAATTGGTGGTAGCTCCCTCACAATTCACACAGATTGCAGGTTAGCTGGCAGCCTGTCATCACTACACTATAAATTTGTCCTTTATGTCCCTTGTGTGACTTTAGTGCAGTCAATCTGCTAAGGTAAAGAAGATGGCATAAGGGGGACAGGTGCTGAGGCATCTTTCTGAAAGACAAGGCTGCAGATGGATGGTCTGCTGCAGATAGGACTCTGGGTTCTAAGGGCCAGAAGCAGAGGGTAGATGATAATGCCTGCTTGGCAGCACTGCAGCGCTGGTCCTACCCTTTCTTCTTGGACTCAAGAGAACACGCTCTGGGCCATAC
The DNA here is from genome assembly GCA_004026965.1 of Petromus typicus. Lineage (NCBI taxonomy): Eukaryota > Metazoa > Chordata > Mammalia > Rodentia > Petromuridae > Petromus > Petromus typicus. The sequence goes on along the minus strand of PVIR01027655.1, from coordinate 15,404 downwards.
CCTGTAGCAGTGAGCTCTTGCTCATAAGAGATGGGTCACATATCTATGTTGTTCGAAAAAGTCTGGAATAAGGAGGATAAGAGAAAGTATTAGGAAGGGCACCGCATGCTATCCTAGGCACATGCTCGGGGGTTGCAGCTTGCTTCCTCTAGCTCTGGGCTCAGCCCACAGGAAGCAGACAGCCCCTGTGGGAATAGACTACTCTCTTGGTGACACATGCAGTTCTGGACTGTGGAAAGCACACAGTGCATTAATCTATGCTAGGCAACAAATTAGCACAAACAATGCTTAAAGCAATGCCCATTTATTATCTTACAGTTCCATAGGAAGGGCTGGTGTACTTGCTCAGGATCTTGCCCAAGGTTCCTGGCTCAAGCTGTTGGTAGGCTGTGGTCTCCAGTGAAACCTAAAGTCCTCCTTTAAGTTCATTCAGGTTGCTCTTGGTCTTTTGCCACAGGGTCCCTCTATTTCCAAATCCAGCATAAAGCAACTTTCCTGCATCAAGTACCTCTTGTGCTTCAAGTCTCTACACGCCTGCTATCTATGTATTTGACTGCTAGAGCCGGGCTTCCAAGGCCCAACACTAGTTCAGACTGGAGCAGACAATCTTGCCTTAAAAGTCAACCAATTTGAGACCTTAGTTACACTTTCAAAATCCTTCACATCAGCATGGGACGGAATAACAGGGAGGTATATGTAGGTACATTAAAGGCTCACATTCTATTATAACAAACAGCATGTGTGACCTGCTTGGCTAGACAGGTAAAATTTAAAAATAAATGATGATTCCAGATGCCGGCCAGTCCTGGTCCTGCTTGTTTCCACTGTGGGCTGTGCCAAAGACAGAATGAGGTACAAAGGGGCCTGTGGAGTATTTATAGACGAACAGGCTGGGGCAAGTGACAGCTGCTCTCTGTGGTGCTGCAGCAAAACTAAGCCCTGACCCTTCATATTCTAGAGGAGTCAAGATTCAAAAGGATCAGGAAGCAGCAGCTATGAAGCAGAGGAGAGGCTGGAATAAGCTGCAATTCTGTGGTCAATGGCAGGTTTCCCACACCACAGAGAGATGGCACTGCAATGCAGGCACACAGCTGAGCAACTTTCCCTGGACAGAGTGCATGGACAGGGGTGACACAGCATTCTGTTAAACAGAATTTTTGATAGGAAGGTGAGCCAAATCAATATGCAGCACTCTGTACCACTCAGTTATGACAGAATCCTACCGTTTTCTCAAACACACACTGGTGGAAATGCTCTCACTAAAATACAGGACATTTAGAAATTGAAAACCTAACATCCTTTAAAAAAAAGAAGGCCTTCTTGACTTTCTTGATATACCAAAAAATCATGAGGGACAAATATCTTCCATAATCTAAATTTGTTTTAACAATAAAGACTTCCATTTTTTTTGGCGAAAATCCATTCAATGTCTATCTTAAGAGCCATTAATTAGCCACTTTAGACTATAGTTTTGAAATGAAAATTTTCTGCATTTAATAATCATATAAATTGAAGAATTAGGTAAACTAAGTTTCTAGCCAAGCATCTTTTACAGTTTGCCATAAGGGCTTGAAAAAAGGAGTTGTTATGGAAATAGAAAAACAGTTAGCAGCACTGGTACAAAGACGGGGGTGAGGTGGCTGCTGCTGTGGACTGTTAGCACAGGGGAGGAAGGACAGGAGGAGTAGACAGAGAGGAAATAAAAGGGAGGACCAAAGAGATTTAATAAGAAGATGAAAACAAAGAAAGGACTATTTTTAGATAATTAATTTCATCAGAGTAGTTGAACTAAATTCTGAGGGCAATAGGAATTACCAAGGTAGAGGGAAGAGTCAGAGGAGGGTGGTCTAGTCTATATCCACTTTATCTTTAGTCACTGACAAGTCTGGAGCCTAATTTCTACGCCCTTGTTACCTTCCATCCTAATCTGGGCAACTAGTGAAAAGCCAGTAAATTCAAATCACGGCAAGACTCCCCAAGCAGTCACTCTCCCAGCCACAGTGAAGCTACGCTGTATCCTTCCTTTGCTCTCAAGCCATTTTTCAAACCTGCTTGAAGAGACCCCCGATGAGAAAGTGTGAAGTTAGGCTAAGATGGGTGAGGAAAGGGGCAGCCAGAGGTACTGGATAGAGAAAAACAGACCAAGAAAGAGCAGTGTCAGACACACAGTGGTTCATAGGAGTGGAGACAGGGAAAAGATGAGAGGCAGGAAGAGGTGTGTAGTGTCCTATGTAAGACAAGACAAGACAAGATCAAAGGAAACAACAGTAGTAAGTGCCATGTAACAGAATAATCCGGGTCAGTCAGGTCATCACAGTCATCATAGACTTGGGTTCTTTCCATTTTCCCACTGCTGGCTTGTTCCTCAGACTGGCAACAAATGCCCTCCCTCTTTCTTATGCCCCCTTTTATGGGGAAATCTTTTCCCATAATCCCTCAGTAGGCCTTGGGATTAATCAGGATTTACTCCTGAGCTAAAACAGGTCACTTTTCTTTTTTTTGAGACAGTGTCTCGCTCTGTAGTTCAGGCTGGCCCCGAATTCGCTATGTAGCCCAGGTGAGCCTCAAACTCACAGCACTCCTCCTGCCTCTGCCTCCTGAGTACTGGGATTACAGGTGTGAGTCACCAGGCCAGCACTGTGGTATGTGGTTACTGGGAATCAGGCAGAGCTGAAACCACTGAGCTAAATCCCTAGCCCTGGTCACTTTTCTTAAAGGTAGGATAAATGAAAAAAAAAATTTGTTCTTAAAAAAGGTGAAGACATGCTGAGCAAATAAAAGAGCCTTCTGAACTATGGTAATCAGATCTATTTCAACTCATTTAAGAAAAAGCAGGAATGTTTGGAAGCAGAAAGAAATGCAGTCAGTGCAGGAAAAAAGTTCAGCTAACAAATCTATTTCTGATTTTATAAGTCTGAGCTCTGAGGACCAAAACCAAGTCTTGCAGGTGCCAGGGAAATGCTCTACCCAATGCATCTCCAGACCGTTTGACATTTCCTTTTGAGAAAGCATCTTGTCAAATTGCCTGAGCTGGCCTCCTTTGTGATACTTCTACCCCCCCCCCCCCCAGTACAAGTCTGGCTTGATGTTTCTAAGAGTGAAAAAAGTATATATTATATATGACCTTCAAAAGAGGACATATCTAAAGTATCTGATTTTCTTTAGAAATCAGTTACTTCTTTAAGCCACTGATAAATTTCTTTCTAAAGTAAAAGTATACACTTTCATTTTCTTTAGTCTAAAAAAATTGCCCAGCAAATCCTTCCCACCATATCCCCTTCCCTTTAGGAGGCAAAGGCATGTTAAGAACTGTGTTGTTCGTGCCCATGTAGTGACCGGTGACACAACCTGGCAGAGCTACACTCTGGTCCCCAGAAGGCCTTTCTAGAACGACCCTAATCAATGTGAGCGGCGACAGGGGAGGGAAGCAGCAGCTGTTAGTACCCACTCAGGTGTATCTCCTTCCAGTCATTCAGTCAAATGCTAATCTAGCTGCAGCTGGGAGGGATTTTGCAGATAAAATTAAAGCACCTAATCAATTGACTTTAAATTAATCAAAAGGGAAATTATTATTCTAGGTGGCATACCAATCACTTGGAGCTCTTTCAAAGAGCTTTTAGGCCTTGTCTGAGCTAAGAGCCTCCAACTAGCAGCTCGACCTGCAATGGCGCTCTTTTCCTTGGGATCTTCCCTGAGAGCTGCTTGGGAACAAGCTTCAGCCTGTGCCTTGTTTCCATCTTCCTCTCCTGCCTACTCAGGTAGAATTAGAGCCTGCTTAACCAGTTTCCATAAGTACACATGCCAACTTCTCATTACAAACCCATATCTACTTACATGTACTCATTCACACACTGAAAATTTCTGGCCAGTTCTACTTCTCCAGTTGAACCTTAATAAGCACGTGTGCACATCTGCCCACAACTCTTGGCTGCTACAGACCTACTTCTATTACACAATCAATTTAGTGTTCTTGGACTGGATGTACAAGTTTTAAATGATGGCTGAATAATATATTCATTCAATCAGACTGCTATAACTAAAATATCAGGCAGGCTTATCAACAGTAGAACTGTATCTTCACAGTTTATGAGCTGGGCCTTGTCTCTGGTTTGTAGACAGTGCCTTCTGGCCATGCACTCAGGCAGTGACAAAGGTCAAGGCAGCTATCTGGGACTGAACTCCATTCGTGAAGGTTCTGTCCCTCTCTCACCAAACCACATGGCAGACCCCAATATTGGATACAAGAGTTCAACACATGAATTTGGGGTGGAAGGAACCACAGCAAACTTCTTTTGCTTGCTCTTACTGTTTTAGAGCTGCATATAAGCTAGCTGCTTTAAGGAACTGTTCCTTCCTTGTGCTGCGCTACGGCAAATTTTACAAAGCCTCTGAGCTCAGACTTCAGCTTCTCCATTCACAGCACCAGTTTCAAGAAGAAACTATGCTTACTTCCTCTCCAGTTGCAGACTGGTTCTTTAATTTCCATCAGCTGTTCCTTGCTCATAACACCAAATTATTCTCCAGCCTGAAGGTTAACTAAAAATTTTAATATTCTGCATATCCTTTCATTAGACTCTATTCTAAGGAAATGGTCACGGTTGTTTTTAAATCAGTTTCAATACTAATCACAAGAACAAAACATTTAAAACAATAAATAAATTTCACAAATGTAATGTACCTGTACAATTAGCTATTAGCACCACAAAAAGTAGCAGAAAATTAAAAGAATTGAATATTTCACTATGTTTTTACAAATAAATAAGCATAAACCCATAAAAAAAGGACTCAAGATAAAAGCTCAAGTTTAATGTTACAGGTGGTTAGATTGTCAGCCTTTTATTTTCTTCTTTCCATTCTTAAGTATTTTTTAAATTTACTACAGTGAGCATGTATTAGCAATATAAGCAAAATCCCAGTACGCTTCATGCTAGTATTTATGAACCTGGCCTAGAGCATGGAATTTCTCATTACCCCTCCTCAACATCCCCCTTTGAGAAAGGGTATGTAGTTTGGGCTGGACTTGAACTCACTATGTATCCCTGGCTGGCCTTGAATCTGTGGCAATCCTCCAGTCTTAGCCTCCTGAGTGCTACGTTATAGGCGCGTGGCACTATGCTCAAGACTGTCTATGAGAGCCTTGTGCCTACATACACAGTACTGCTTGTATGTACAACAGTGCTGTTCATGAACTGGAGACAGGAAGCACTCACTGCATTCAGTCATCTGTCAAGTTGAGACCCAGAAACATTACAGTTACCAGCCAGAATCTTGGGTGATATGACCCCAATTTCTCCTGTTTTGGGAGCAGAGCATAATTCAGTGGATTGAGGGACAGGTAATTTGGAATAGGAATTTCTAGTTTCAGTCCACGTATTTTGTATATCCCCCAATTTTTTTTATCTCAAAATAAAATCCCCTGCCTAGTAATAAAGCAAAAACATAAAACTTTTGATAGAATACCTTGAGAACATTGCTAAGATTTTTAAAGTAGAGATTCTACTCTAGATTAGTTTTGATGCTGGGCAGAGATTATTCCCCCTTTCCAATCATGACAGTGTCATGAGCAAGGCCACAGTAAAGTCCTGAGGTATACCAGTCTCTGTTCTGATCTACTCTGCAATAAGGGCATTTTACTCAAGGGAGAAGTCAAGTGCCATGTTTCATTAAATATGTAGCATTTGAAAGGAGAGTGGATATACCACAATAACTCTAGTTAAAAACTCTAGTTCATACTCCTTGCAATGTTAACATGGTACCAGTCTCTATCCACTTTGTGTTGCTATAATAGAGTGCTACAGACTGAGTCATTTATACACAACAGAAACTCATCTTTCTGCGGCTCTTAAGAATGGCAAGTGGAGTCTGCTTAGGGCCTTATGGTGTGTTATAAATGACACACAGCTTCACATAGGGGAGAAAGAACTCACCTCTGAGACAGGGTGCAGAATCCTTATAAACTGATCACTCCTAAAAGTCTCATCTCTCAACAGTGCTGCACTGAGGATTAAGTTTCAAAGAGCAGTACCTAACTTCCTGTATGGAACAAAATTTTGGTGCCAATTACCCTACCATGGTTTTGTACAACTGATACATTTATTCTAGGTTTGAAATCATAGATAACTTAAAGTTGGGGTGGTGGTGCATGCCTGTAATCCCAGTACTTGGGAGGCTGACGGAGGAAGACTGCAGTGAGTTAGCTCAAAGCCAGCCTGGGCAAATAGTGAGACTGTGAGTTCTCACTGCAGTGAGAATGGGCAATGTAGTGACAGCCTATTCCCTTCCCCTGAAAAGAAATTATAAGCAATTTAAAGTTGATGTGTATTTTAATAAAAACTTTGACAACACTAAAGAAGACAAAATTTCTATCTATCACGTCAGAATAGGTATAAAAATATAGACAATCAAAATCTGAGGAGAGGGCAGTGAAAAGTGCAACTACTTTTCTTGTAGGCAAAAAAAGCAATTTGATGACAAGCATAAATACTTTAAAAAATGTCCAGTCTTTTACTCAGTAGTTTTTCTCTTGGAAATCTAATTTAATGAAATAGTCCAGTATCTACTTACCTATCAATTTCCAAACTAATAAAAAAAACCCTCAGTGTTCATGCATAAATGTTCATACTACCAATACCTTAAAAGAAAAAGAATTTGTATGCCAAAAGAATAGTGAGGTATCTAAATAGACTCACAGGAATGCTATATGGCATATAAAATTTCATTTAGGACAAGTCTACTTATTTATTTACACTTTTTTTTTCTTGAGACAGGGTTTCACTGTGTAGTTCAGGCTGACTTTGAACTCACAGAGATCCTCTTGCTTGAGCTTTTCAAGTAATGGAATTACAGGTGTGCAACATCATACCTGGCCAGGACAAGTCTAAAATGTAATAATTTTTTATGTTAATGAGGGAAAAAAGATAAAACTGCACAGATCGATCACATCTCAGAAAAAGACACCCCCACAGGCATACATGCACATTTCTAACCAAAATCACGTCAGTGATTCGCTACTAGTCTAATCAACAGTCCTGCACAGATAGCTTCCTTCTGTCCTTTTGGAAATTCTCTTACGCTTACTTTTTGTTCTAACCGCTATGCTATTTCCAATGCATTCCTCATCCACCTGCTACATTGGGTAGGAGCCCAGTAGGGTAGAAATGTGTTTTTCCTGTATAACTAAGATGTGTGAAACTTGAGTGTTATTACAGTGTGGTCTCAGGAAGCAGTTCTGCTCTAGGACCAGGTGTGTCTGAAGCATTTGCTTTTGCCCACCATTCTGGGTGATAAAAGCTTGCTCTTTATTTATTTATATGATTTTTTTGGTAGGGTCTCACTTTGTAGTTCAGGCTGGCCATGAGTTCAGCCTCAAACTCATATCACAGCAATCCTCCTGCCTCTGCCACCTGAGTGCTGGGATTACAGGCGTGAGCCACCATGCCCGGCAATGTGGTATGTGGTACTGATTGCTGCTAGGCGTGATCTCCATATGCCCAAAATTGTATCTGGTTACTGGGGATCGAACCCAGGCCCTTGCGCTTGCAAGACAGGTGCTGGAACCACTGAGCTAAATCCCTGGCCCATGATATTTTTATTTTTTGAGACAAGTTTACTCTGTGTTGCCTAGGCCAGGATCAAAATCAAAATCCTTCTGTCTCAGCCTCAGCTGCCTGAGTAGCTGAAGTACAAATGTGTACCAGGGACCTGGCTAAGCCTATACTTTATCAGGATAGGCACCAAGCAAATAGCACAGGAAGTTCTGAAGAGCCTTGAAACGAGAAGAACAATATGTGGGGGTATTTTGCAAATTAGTATTTTTTTTTTTTTTTTTTTGAGACAGGGTCTCGCTTTTGTGGTTCAGGCTGGCCCTGAGCTCAGCCTCAAACTCACATCACAATCCTCCTGCCTCTGCCTCCCGAGTGCTGGGATTACAGGTGTGAGCCACCACGCCCGGCACTGTGGTATGTGGTACTGGTTGCTGGTGGGTGTGGGGTCTCCACACCCAGTATTGTTATGTGGTTACCGGGGAATCGAACCCGGGCCCTTGCGCTTGCGAGACAGGCGCCGGAACCACTGCAAATTAGTATTATTATATTGACCTGCAAATTAGTATTATTATATTGACTCTTAAATATCTGCTTATCATTTGTGGATGATAATCAACATCACGTTTTCTTGATAACTACTAATGTGTAGCTTTTTCCACTGAAAATGTAGGTAAAAGGCATGACAAATGTATGTAAAATACTTGTTTGTAATCATTTAATGGGAAAATGCAGTGTAAAAGTTGTAACTTACTGTTCGTGGAAATCCAGCATGGGCGGCTCAAATCGTATGGGCCTGCAATTACCCCGGTATAGAGATATACTGGAAGCAAAAAGAAAAGAGTATAAGAAGCAATACCTCAAAGTATACATTTCTTCCCATGGTAGTCAAACACTTGAAAAATACTTTTTTATCCAAAGACATTTGTAAACAAAATGCTCAGATAGAACTTATTCAGTTGAAACAATAAATAACAATGTTTATTTTGTTTTTGTTTTTTTGAGACAAGGTCTCACTTTGTAGTTCAGGCTTGTCCTGAGCTCAGCCTCAAACTCAGCAATCCTCCTCCTGCTCTGCCTCCCAAGTGCTAAGATTACAGGCGTGAGCCACCATGCTCTGCCCTGTGGTATGTGGTACTATTTGCTGGTGGGTGTGTCACCATGCCTGGCATCATTGTAGGTGTTTGGGGAGGGGAACTGAACTGCTCGACCCTGCACTTGCAAGGCGGGTGCTGCAACCAATGAGCTAAATCCCTGGCCTGGTAACAATATACTTTAATTCACTTGATTTTTGAAATCTGTATGTTTAATAATAAAGTAAGGTCAGGGATTTACCACAGTGGTTCTGGTGAGGCTGGAAGATTGCTGAGTTTAAGGGTGAGTTTAGGACCAGCCTAAACTACAAAGCGAGACCCTGTCTCAAAAAACCAAATAAAATAAAATAACATAAAATAAAGTTAATACAACTGCAGATACTCGGCAGGCAATAAATGAAGACAAAAATCATAATCACATTGTCACTACAGTACCAAAGGATGAAACAAAAATGAAATTTATAATAGAAATTTCTTTTTTTTTAGGTTTTTTGAGACAGAGTCTCACTCTGTGGTTCAGGCTGGCCCTGAGCTCAGCCTCAAATTCACATCACAGCAATCCTCCTGCCTCTGCCTCCCGAGTGCTGGGATTACAGGTGTGAGCCACCACGCCCGGCATTGTGGTATGTGGTACTGATTGCTGCTGGGTGTCAGTCTCCACACCCAGTATTGTATGTGGTTACTGGGAATTGAACCCGGGTCCTTGAGCTTGCAAGACATGCGTTGGAACCACTGAGCTAACTCCCCGGCCCGGAACCAAGGTTTTGTCAGAAGCTATGGAAATGAGCCAGCCTGGTTGAGCATGTTCTGGGCTAGGCCTTAGGGAGCCCACACCTGTGGATGGAATCTCTGTTGCAATCTCCCCAGAGACACTGAACCACTACTGCTTAGTCATGCCACTCAAATGCCACTTACACAAACAGAAAGATAATATTGTTGTTGCTCTAGGCCAGCTAGGTTTTGGTAAATTATTATGCAGCAGTAGATAATGCATATGAAAACTTAATCACCAATTGTATAATGCCTAGTGTTCATACAGATCCCAATATACATTTGCTGAACAGTTGAATAAATCAGCAAACACTCAAAATAGTGATATCATGTTTTAAAGACTGCAAGCTACTATAGTTCTCATTTGATCCTGAAAACAACCTTATACAACTGAATAACTTTATATCATGTATAAGATTTATCAGACAGAGAGCTTATTGTCTTTCTCATTTTGCAGATAAAAATCATGTTCACAGCAGTTAAGTAAAATCATTCAGAACCTTTTCAAGGTCACAGAACTTGTGACAAAGAACTCAGACATGTAATTCCAAATCTCCCACCAACGGGTATCACATACTAAGAAAAGACTATCCTTAAAAGGTGGCTTCTTGTCACAACATATTAACATCAGTACTCACTCTAATATTTTGGCATTCAACTTAAATAAACAGAAGGAATATTACATATACATCCTTTACCATCTGTTATGTAATCCGTACCTTTTAAAACAAAAATATTTTCATGTAATTAATAATGACATTTAAAAAAACTAGAGAATAGACAGAAGACTAAGGTATAAAAAACAGTATCCTGGAAATTCTATTTTTCATGGTTTTTACTACCCACAGTTTTGAGTTTGTGAAAGCACCAGCTCTTTCATTTTCAGAATGTCCTGGAAGCTCTTAAAGTCAAGTTTACTCCAAAACTAAAGTGGAGGACAGTTATAGGGGTTGGGTGCACAACGATCAAATGGTAGTCAGAGCCTTACATCACACCCATCTTATCTACTACCTAGAGAACTATTTCATTAAACTAAGCTTTTTATGCTGTAACTACCCTGGGCAAATTAAGTTCCACAAACAAATGCGAGTTTTGACTTCCATACCATATCCAAGCAGAGTGAGAAAGGACAGTGCCTACTGCCTTATGGGAGAAGCCAGAGGACAGCAGGTGGATCTTATAATTGGGGAATAAAAGGAAGTGAGAGACTGCAGGAGAAACCATCTCTAATACCCTGGGAATACCCAACTGGTAAGGCAAGTGGAGGCAGTACAGTCAGAGCCTAGTCTCTGGAGCCAGAAGCCAAGCTTTACCTTGGCTGTGACATGGGGCTTGTGGACTGTTTTCATGACAAAGATGTGGATCACAGGTGCTTTGGGTATCTTAACCTTGTGCAATTAAAGCCTGAAGCTTACAGTGTCTGACTACAATGCCTTCTCAAATGCACTGCTTTCACAAAACAGATCATACTCAGCCAATTAACACATACTTTATGACCTCATCAGAAGTGCTTTCTTCACTATCCTTCAAGACCCTAGAGAGGGGGTGTACTGATAATACCAGCACACAACAGTCTTTAAGAAACTGAAACCAGGCTGTGCATTTCTCTAACATCCTTCCCAATCAGGTATGCTGAATTCCTACAACTTGCCTTCCACGTGCTGGGGCTTCTGTACTTCACAGCCTTTCTCCTCTTAATTCTTAGGCCATATTCTCCGTGCTGACTATTGGCTAACAGAGAAAATACAGTGAACGCTGGAAGATTCCATACTTGATATACAACTAGAGGAAGAGAATGACAACAACACACTGGGCTGTCAGACGATAACAAACTCTGGTCACTCTAACTTTGCCACTTTTAACATCCTTCAGATCTTAGACCTTTGACTCCTTAATAGTCCAGCAAGGGGGCTTAACAAGATGACTAGAAACATTGTAATTAGAAACATTCTATGACAGGCTTCATCTTAAATTTGCAAACCCAAGTCCAAATTCTAACATATGGAGCAGTTTATTTTTGGACTGAAAAATTATAATGTCTGTTGTTATACAACTAGACATACTTAATTCTAAATTTTACTTTGTTCTTTTTTACATATATATTTTCATTAAAGTTTTAACTACTAATATGAGTAATATGAGAGCTTTGACAATGTTTAGAATACATAGTACTAAACCAAATATTGAAAAAAAAAAGCTAACTTCTTCCAGTGTAGAGCTAAATGTCAAGTAAATATGGATCTACTATGATTGTCATGTGCCAGGTAAATGTAGATAGTGTATTTTTTTCTATGCCCTACGTGTTTTAAAATGACTTATTAAGGATAATGCATAAAATAGCTCTTTAGTTTTAGTTATTTGGTAGGCACAAAACTAAATCTAGACTGAAGTGTTACTATGCGATTTGTTTCTCTAAAACTCAAATGTTAAAGGCCTGCAAGTCCCAATGTGATGGCATTTGGAGGTGAGGCTTTTGGGAGGTAGTTGGGTTTAGATAAGGTAATGAGGTGGGGTCTTCACGGTGGGATTAGTGCCATGATAAGAAGAGATACCAGAGGAGTCTCTGCCCTCCCCTTTCTATGTGTGCCTGTATTTCCTGGGCCTCTTCACCTCTTCATCCCTCTCTCCTTCCATCCCTTTGAGGGCACAGAGAGAAGAGAAGAAGCTGGGAAGAGAGCCATCACCAGGAAGGAAGTCAGCCAGAACCTTGATCTGCTACTTCTTGCCTCTAGAACTAAGACAAATAAATGTTTGTGGTAGTTAAGCACCCTGGTCTATGGTATTTTGCTATGGCACAGATAGCAAGGATATGTTTTTGTCTCTAGTCCAGTGCTATATGGGTACTGCATACCAATTTGATGTTAACGATGATCTAATTCATGGTCCTGGTCACACAGACAAAATGTGAAGTGTGTTGGTTATAAAATACGTCTGCAAATCCTCTGACATCCTGCCCTCCCTCAATCAGTGGCATTTTCTTCTCCCTTTCTTCTGTCTTGAGCCTCTGCAAACTGAACTTAACTGGTTGACTAATAGTGTATGATAGAAGTAGCTACATGATTTCCTAGGGTTGGTTATAAAAGGTGGTATGATTTCCACTGGTTCACTTTGGGACAAAGAATCACTCATGGAATGCAGCTACAAAGTTGTGACAGCCCATTCAAAAAGATCACAGATATAGGCTCATGTATAGGCATTCCAGGTGACAGCCAGTTAGCTGAGGTTACAGCTAACATGCTAGCATCAAAACACGAGTGATCAGACCTCCACTCCCAGCTCCTGAGTCACTCATAGGTCTGATGTTTCAATAGCTTAGACTTCAGCTCATCAAGCCATCTGCTGTGCTCTAAATTCCTAACTTTATGCCTCTGAATCTATGTTAATCTGCAAGCTATAGATCATGGTCAGTGAAAAGTGAACTGAGAATATGATTATGTGTTGATGGAAATTCTTAATTATATTGAGAAAATACTTCAAATTTAGATTTTGATCACTGAGGAAAAACATGACCTTCATTGGTATATATATCACCTTAGTTCTAGAGTGAATTTCCTGTGTGTTGGTATAAAGGATCAAGGAAGAAGCACAAATTAATAGGTGTGCTTTTATCTCTGCTATGTTGGCTCTAGATGTGTCACTGAGTTCTGGAGTTCTTAGGTCATTCAAACAAGCACACACCGGTCTAAACTCACTGAGGCCTGGAGACAAAGGGCACCAGTACCAAATATACTGGGTAGCATTTACAAGGTAGGGCAGGTCCCGTCCCAACAGTACATGTATCAGGATAGAGAGTACACAGACAGAAGTTCTTTAGTTCCTTAGCGATGCAGCCTGCATTCTGCAGGTCTAGGGATGGTCACGGATGTATGTGAGGAGAAAAGGCTTCCCTCTCTTGTACCGTCCGAATGAAACTGCAGTGATGACATGAGGGTGTGTGTGTCTTGTGTTGCTTCCAACACTGTGGTGGTTAAATGCCTGATTTTCTCAAATTATTTATTGATAATTTAAAAAGATAAATTTGTTTTGCTATCTTGTCAGAATAAAATATACTCCTAAAAACACTCACTGTTAAATGACTGAGTTTTATAATATATGCAAGGAGTTTGTGTCAGAGAACCCATTGCTAATGCTGCCCACATTTCAACTGTCATTCAAGGCCATTTACAAGAACAGGAGTAGGGGCGGAGGCTACTGCTCCTGGTGAGCATGAGTTGCAACGACACCAGCACGCTAAGCCTTCGGTGCTCAGTTCCTTCAGGTCTGTGACTTGCTAAGAGAGCAACCTGCAAAGTCTAGGGTGAACACAAAACAGCTGAGGGCAGGACCTGTCATCTTACAGACAACTTTTACTACCCATCTGCATCAGGCACTGACTGGATACAAAAAAGGAACCAGGCCAGTTATGTCCCTTCCATCCTTTTCTTTGGGAGACATGAAAAAGTACTAAAAGACCAAAAATGTAGGGGTTGGAGACATGGCAGGCAATTTGAAATTCACATGCATTTTTCAAAATATCCAAGGTGAAAGAAACTCCTGGCATCATAGGGAAAGCAGTGTTTAAAAGGGGCCTCTTTGAACCACAAGCCTAGATTTCCCAGCTCGGAGCTTCTCTGGGGACCTGCAGGCAGAACCCCAGGAAGTGAGGGCAGCATAAGAGGTAGAGGTGGCTAAAGAGAAGTCATACAGATGTTCTTTCGGAGGTAGGGAAGTGCCAGCTCTGAGTAAAGCCTCTGTACGTGACAGGGAGAGATACAGTGTGGATCTTCAATGCTCTCTGGAAGCCCTGTGCTGAGGGCTGGTCTCCATGAGGAGTTACTGGCAGCTGTAAGAGGCAGGACCTGGTGAGACATCTTGGATCACTGCAGGCATGCCCTTGAAGGGGTTGGTGGGACCCCAGCCCGCCACTACTCTGCTGGCTCTGTGGTGATGAGGTGAGCAGTTTGGCTCAGCCACATGCTCCTGCCAGGATGTGCTACTTTGCCACAAGCACAAAGCAATGGAGCCTATCTATCAAGGACAGAAATGTCTAAAACTGTGAGTCAAAATAAACCTTTTCTCTTCACAAACTGAATCTCTCTCAGGCATTTGTTATAGTAACAGAAAGCTGAAAATGATAGAGGTAAGCTACAGAATTATGTCAAAGCAAATTCAGACAGACTTAGTTTTCCATATATAACAAATACTTAGAAATACATGATACAATGTAATTTGTCATTTGCTATTTTCTGTTCATACAAACAAAACAAACAAACAAACAAACAAACCAAAAAAACAAACAAAATCCTAGGGAAGTAAAGAAGAAAACTGCTGGAATCCTCCAGAAGAATCTAAAAGTATGTTGATATATTACTGAATATATAAGCCTTACCTTTTCTGTTGATAAGAACTGAGCCCAAGTGTTGTCTCAGTCTGTAAAAAGAAGAAAATCATGATAAAAATACTAAAACCAATTTTTTATATTATATACATAAAGAATATCCACAATACTCTATTGTATCTTCAACTTAAACCTAATATACACAGATTTTCAGATTAAAATTGATCCCCAAATCACAAAATCACTGGTCACAACATTAGGTAATTCAAATGAGAAAATAATCTGGATAAAGTTTTAAATACACATGGCAATGTGATTTATTTTGTCAAATAATACAAATCCTACAAGAGCTTTCTTCATGGTTACTTCATGTGAGACTATGTCTGCCCCTCACGATCTAACTCTTGTTGTAAGCTGTGTATTGTATCTCCTGTTTCTGCTATCATGGAATTTGGTACAGAGCAGGGATGTGAGGTAGTTATCCAAATACCGTTATTAGTATGCACTCGTTAAAAAAGGATTAAGAAAGGCATGCAATGGTGCCGTGGAAGGGAATAAATAGATGATGTACTATAATATGTCACGAGGAAAACTTGACTAGACAGCTGACACTTACACTAATATCTGAAAAGAGTGATGTGGAAATGGCATGGGTGCCTAACAGAGGAAAACAGCATATGC
>PVIR01027654.1:0-22682 GCA_004026965.1 Petromus typicus | reverse complement strand
AACCTCTGCTTACTCAATTTTTCTTCTTTGACCTACAGATCTGGGGGTTCAAAAAGGCAAAGGAGACTGTCTTGAGCATGAACAGTATTCTATTGGCAGCACAGGCTCTACTGTTGAAGGACATGAATCCTTTACTCTCTGAATGAAAAAAATCTCACCTTTTATGTCTGGGGATAAAGCCCTCTAAGGGAAAGTTTATACTGTGTCCACCCATGTTATATTTGGCACTAGTTAGTACCATTATTTTTCTCTTTTCATGTTTTACATGAGTGAAATTCACAAGCAAGAAAGAAAACACAAGTCTAAGATCTTTCACTGTATATGTGTTTTGTGAGAAGCAAATTGAAACCAAATGGATTCAAGGCTGATAATTTTTCCTAATAGACTGAAACTGAAACAAGTGCTGATTCCCAATTCTCTCAGCCAAGACCTTGCTATTGTTGTAGATACCGTCTCATTGAGCTATGAGTGACCTCTGATCCTTACGGGAGGAAAGAGATTCATATGACTGTTTCAACCTTTCCCTTGTTTTGCCTTTCTTTTTGTAATTAAGTTTTCTAATCTTTTTTTTTTTTTTTTTAAGGTTTTTTGAGACAGGGTCTCACTTTGTGGTTCAGGCTGGCCCTAAGCTCAAACTTAAATCACATCAGCAATCCTCCTGCCTCTGCCTCCCGAGTGCTGGGATTACAGGCGTGAGCCACCACACCCGGCACTGTGGTCTGTGGTACTGGTTGCTGCTGGGCGTGAGTCTCCACACCCAGTATAGGTATGTGGTGACCGGGGATCGAACCTGGGTCCTTGCACTTGCATCACAGGCGCCAGAACCATTGAGCTAAATCCCCGGCCCCAAGTTTTCTAATCTTAAGAGCCTGATGTAAACTCATGAAGCTACATTGGAAGGGGTGAGGTACAATATGGGAAACCAGTAGAATTTTCTAAGAGTAAGCAAACTTGCCCTGACTACAGACATGGAACTTCCACAAAGCAAATGAAAACACCTTCTAAGTGTGTGTGTGGCTGTGTGTGCATGCGGCACCATTCAAAGGAAGCTTCAGCAATGTCCTGGTAGATGGTGAACGTGCGTCCTGAGCCTGTCCAATTTCATAATCAAGGGGTTTAGGAACACTAGAAAACAGTCATTTTTCTCTCTCAAGGTTTTGGTAAAGTTTCAGGAAAAAATGGAAAAGCAGCAGCTGAACCGGATTTGGTAGAATTAGGAATATTCTTCCTCAGTCTCTTTGGTAAGTTAGAGGTTAAGGTTCTGAAGATAGTAAATGAGGAAGAGGAGAGCTGATGACTTATTTCCTCTTATAGTAGCAGGTAGTGAGAAACTTACTGCTCTTCCAAAAGTGTGGCTTCTCCTACTCTGCGAGAGTGAATGTGACCCCCTGAAAGGACAGGGCCACAACAACCATGGGTCCTAAGCTGTGAGACTTTGGCTCATTCTTTCACAAGTCTTGGCCTCAGCTTTTGGCATCTCTATGAATGAGGGACTTACATATGATGATCTCTGAGGCTCAGTGGTGTGCCAGCACCTTGGTTCTCAGAGCAGCAGCTTCTATGCCACTTGTCAGTTTGTTAGAAATGCAGTCTCAGATCTTGCTGCAAACTAACTGTAGATGAATCTGCTTTTTTACAGCACCACTAAAAGTTTATGTGCACATTAGCTTCTGGGAGGCACTGCTTTACTATTCTTACTTCTTCTTCATTTATGTCTTTCACTGATAGTAATTTCAAAACACTTTAAGAATGACTATATTGACAATGGGTAGGCTTTTAACCTTAAATTGAGAGGTGTAAAAAAGTGTGTGTGTGTGTGTGTGTGTGTGTGTGTGTGTGTGTGTGTGTGTGTGTGTGTGAAAGAGAGAGGAGATATTTCATTATAATGGAGAATTAACTCAATTTTTAAAAATTTAATTTAAAAATCTTTTTCAACTAGATTTTTTTCTTAAGAGTGTAAATTAGCTGAATTTTGATTAGAATCAAGAAAGTTTTGTGTTCAGAGTAACAATATAGTTAAGAAGGTAAAGTGAAGCCTACCAATTAAATATTTATGTTTCCATTCTTGGTATCTTCCTGAAAGAGTTAAAAACATTGTATTACAGTGATATATTCACACCATGGTTGTAGCAGCACAATTTGTAATAGCTAAATTTTGGAATCAGCCCAAATGCCTATCAACTGAAGACTGGACAAAGAGTTTTAAAAAATAAAATAATGTTACTCAGCCATAAAGAATGATAAATTTGAGACATTTATAGCTAAATGGATGCACATTGAGGCTGTATTCATAAGTGAAATAAACAGGACACGCATATGTATGTACCATCTCATTTCTCTAGTATGAAAAACTGAAAGTGTAAATGAGGTCCAAAATGTGCAACAGGTATTGTGAAATAGGAAGACAATCTTCAATGAGGAAGAGGAGCTGGGGGAGGGGAGCAAAGAAGGGAAAGAAAAAATTGAAGGTAAAAAAGGAAAAACTGGAAACAAAGCTCATGTTTATAGAGAGCAGAAGAGCTGAAGAGAGGACAGGGGAATGGGTAAAAAGAATCAAGATGTATCATGTACAGGTACAAATTTCCAATGATGAATGTGATCAGAATGTGTACTAAAATGTACCAATAAACTCAATAACGAGAAAAAAAAAGATATATTATCTACAGGCACAAATTTCCTCTGATGAATGTGATCATTCTGTATCCCAACAGAATACTAATAAAGTTAATAAAAAATTAAATATGTAGAGCTTTTGGATTGAAGCTCTGAGATAATTTTTCAATAGGATCTGAAAGTGCAACGCAGTACATTAAAATAAAGTGATCTCTGCTTATTTTTCTGTCCAAAGCAAAGAACCAGAATCTATCAAACACTGAAATGTCACTGAATTTTAAGACACAAGAATAAAATGGGACCATAGAGATGTTTCAGTTCTTCTCAGATCCTCTTTGAGTTGACGAGAAGACCAAAGCAAAGAGAAGTTGTGATTTATCTGTTCAGTATTACATAGACCGCTAGAGGCAGAGTTAGGAGTAGAAATCATGTTTTCAGTGGTAGACTGAGGACAATGAAGATCAGTTCAAAGATTTTGTCACAGTTTGTGTAAATGCAAGTCAGGGCTTAACTCAGGAGAGGTTGATATGAATGAAGAAAAGGATGTAATGAGAGAAATGGCTGAAGTGGAAACTTTAAGACTTGGTCTTCCTTTGTCAAGGGGCAGTAGTGAAGGGGAAAGAGGATCATTTGGTGGCTGTAGAGTTCTGAAAAATGCTATGGAAAGAATGGCAATTTAGATGAAGTTAGGTGGTTTTGGAAGGAGGAGTTTTAGTTTGAACATTTACCACATGGGGAAATCCAGATACTAGTCTTTTAAAGATATTCTTCCAGTGGTACTTGTTTCTGTTTCTCCTGCTGTTCCTCACTTTGGCAAAGGACCATCTTTACTTTGCCAAATTTGAGTTGTCATTGGCGATCTTCTTCTGTGGAGACTTCTTTGATTAAAGAACCTCACTCTGTTCTTTTAATTCCTGGAGCTCTGTATTATTCATTGATTGCCTACAACTGCAAATGTTCTATTTATTCATTTTTAACTCTGATTTTCATCATTTGGCAAATGCTCTGTTCTACTCCCGGGGATCACCCCTCTTCTGTAGAATATGTATTGTAGTGGGAGAGATAGACTGAATATACATATAAACAGTAAATAAACATACAAAGTGACTTCAGATGACAACAATGGTACAGAGAAATAGAAATAGCGATATGAAAAAGATTGGGAGCTACTATTATTTTGTTTTATGGAAATACTTAGCTTTTTTTCTTTGTTTAACATTTTTCTTTTTAAATGAAATATTTATTGGTACATTACATATACACATCATGATTACACTCAACAATGAGAATTTGTACCAGTATATGACACAATTTAATTCTCATATTTTTCCCATACCCCTACCCATCCTACCATTCCTGCCCCCTATATACATAAGTTTTTTTTTCCTTTCTTTTTTGTTATAATCTCATTATTTTTCCCCTCATTAATTACTTAGCTTTTAATTGTGTAATTTTCATGAGGGCAGAGATTCAACTTTCTCTTTTACTATTCTTCATTACAGGTGCCTATTTACAAATTATTATTAAATTTCACTTTGAATCAGTAAGTGTTATGAATACTTGGTCTAAACCTACTTCAATTTTTGTATTGTTCTTTCACAAATACTTGTATTTGTAGCTAGCCAGTAGCTTAAGAACTATTAGTATGAGTGAGGGGGATACAACTTGGTATGAAAACAAATATTAAAAAAATGAAAACAAATATAAATTATGAGTAGAGAAAAGCTCATATGTATATCCACAAGTCCTCTGAGAGAAATTATCCTTCCAGATGTAAGCAGCTGTACTGAGAATTAAGTATCTAAAGCAGCTTGATTATTTTTTGTTAGTGAGAGTTTATAACCCTCATTGTTCGAATCATGTATTTCTCAAGTTAGAGTCACTTTTAGGTGTTGAAAGAGTCTCAAACCACCTCTCTAGTGCCAAAGTATTTCTAGTTAACTCCCTAAACTATGCTTTGTATCTCAACTTCCTCCATTTTTAGGGGAATGTTAGCATTTTAAATAATTTGGCTTCTTAATGTGTCTAATTTAATTCTGAATCATAAACTTATAAAATTTATTGCAGAGATAATCCTCCCAAGTTTCTTTATAGCAGTTATTTTTAACATCTTCTGTAGTTAATACAAAATATTTCACAACTCAATTAGAGATTCATATTTTTGTGTGTTATTTTATATTCTTGTATATTTATCCTGCAGAATATAGCAAACTGACTGCATCACTATATAGTATTTTTTAAAAATTCAAATCTTTATTGGTACATTATGAGTACATATCATCATCACAACCTCAGTACACCACTGTGACAAATAGATCACTTGGACAAAACATCAATAATGAAATACTTGAACTGAACCAAATTTCTGAACAAATGGACTTAATAGGTGTCTACAAAGTATTTTATTTCACAAAATCAGAATATACATTCTTTTCAGCTGCTCATGGGTCATTTTCCAAAACAGAACACATGTTAATTCATAGAGCTTGTTTATAAATAAGTGAAAAGAAACTGAAGTTATCCCCTGTATGTTGTTAGACCACAGTACCTTGAAATTGGAGATCAATAGTAAAACAAATTCCAAGATCCTCACAAACACATGGAAATTGAGCAACACTGCTGAAAAACCAATGGGTCACAGAAAACATTAAAGAAGAAATTCAGCAGTTTCTACAAGTGAATGATAATGATAGCACTACATACAGGAATTTATGGGACACAATCAAAGCAGTTATTTGTGGGAAATTTATATTAGTGAATGCTCATTCTAGGAAAACAAAGTAAGCACAGATAAACAATCTAATGCTGAACCTCAAGCTGTTAGAAAAAGAAGAACAAGACAAACTCAAAGCTCATATAAGGGAGGAAATTATAAGTATTAGAGCAGAAATTAATGCAATGGAGACCAAAAGAGTGGTACAAAAAATTAACAAATCAAAGAGTTGGATTTTGAAAAAATAAATAAAATTGGTAATCCCTGGGCCATCCTTATCAAAAAAGGAAGGAAAAGTCTCAAATCCATGCAGTAAAGAATGAAAAGGGGGAAAGCACCATAGATGCACCATAAATTCAGAGGATAGCAAACACCTATTATGAGAATTGTTCTTCAATAAAATGGAAAACAGATGAGAAATTAATACATTCTTAGACACAAATGAATTTCCAAAGTTGAACAAAGATACAAAAATACCAAACACCACAATATGAATATCTAAAGTTGAAAATGTAATTTAAAACCCACCAACAAAGAAATATCTGGGTCATGATAGCTTCACTACTGAATTCTACAAGACTTTCAGAGATGCCACTACTACTGAAACTTTTTAATGAAGTCCAAAGGGAAGCAATTTTCCTAAACTGATTCCAAGAAGCAACTATTACATTGATTCAAAGACAATCCTTGTTCCTGGATAGGAAGAACCAATATCATCAAAATGACCATACTGCCAAGACTAGTATATAGATTCAAAAGAATCCTGACAGAAATCCCCAACAACATGTATCACAGATCTATAGAAAATAATCCAAAACTTCATCTGGAACAAAAGAAACCAAGAATAGCAGAAACAATCCTAGGAAACAAGTTCATGACAAGAAGAATCACAATCCCCAACTTGAAAGTATACTACAAAGCCACTGGGATAAAAACAGCATGGTACTGGCAGACCTAAAAATCAGTGGAACACACTAGACAATCAAGAAACAATTGCAGATATAGTAAGCAACCTTGTCTTTGACAAAGGAGCCAAATACCCTCAATGGAGGAAAGAGAGCCTCTTTAACAAATGGTGCTGCAAAATCTGGGTAACAACTTGTAAAAGATTAAAGCTAGAGCTATTTCTTTCTCCATGTACCAAACTATGATCAAAGTGGATTAGAGACCTAAATTTTAAATCAGAAACACTAAACCTGCTGCAAAATAGGTTAGGCAGAACTCTTCAAGACACTGGCATAGGAAAAGACTTTTTGAACTTTATGAGCATGAGATCTAGCAGAAAGAACAGACAAAGCCTATGTATATAGTGGGAGGGGTAGGCAGGAAAATGGGAGAAAATGAGAAGTAAGTAGTGTCATATACTGGTACAAATTTTCAGTGTTGATTGTGATCAGGATGTGTATATAAAATGTACCAATAAAATCAATTATTTTTAAAAAAGAGAAACAGCTGGGATCTCATCTTACTAAAAAGCTTCTGCACAGCAAGAGAAGAAACTACCAACAGAGTGAAAAGATAACTTATATATGGGAAAGAATTTTTACCACCCATTTATCAGACAAAGGACTACTATGAAGAAAATACAAAGAACTTAAAAAATAATCCTCCAAAATTTAACAACACAGTTCAAAAATGGGCCTATGAAATAAACACGTTTTTCAGATGAAGAAACATATGAAGAGATTGTTCAACATGGCTGATCCTATGAGAGATGCAGATGAAAACATCTGGCAGATGAGATTTCATCTCATTCTAGAAAAAATGGTAGGCATCACAAAATCACCCAACAATAAATCCTAGCAGGGCTGTGGAGATCAAGGAACCATTCTCCACTTTTGGTGAGAAGGTAGACTTATGCAAGCACTATGGAGATCAGTGTGGAGATTCCTTAAAAATCTAGGACTTGAGATCCCACTTGACCCTGCTATTCCCCTACTAGGTATACACATGAAAGAATTAAAAGAATCATACCACAGTGATATATGTGGACAAATGTTTAGCAGCTCAGTGTGTGATAGCAAAATCTTGGAAACAGCTCTGATGCCCATTAATGGGAGACAAGATAAAGAAGATGTGTTTTTAAAAATAAGAGAGTATTACTCTGCCATAAAGAATGATAAATTTGAGTCATTTATACTCAAATGGATGTACGTGGAGGACATACTTATAAGTGAGGTAAATAGGACACAGAGGTGTAGATATCATATCTTTTCTGTAGTATGAAAAACCGAAGGTGTAAATCAATGCCAAAATGTATGACAGGTAATTTAAAAAAAGGAAGGAAATGTGCAATAGGAAGAGGAAGAAAGCAGGTAGAGGAAAGTAAAGAAGGGGAAGCAAAATTTTGATAGTAAGAAAACAGGAAACTAACTGAATGTATATAGGGGGTGGTAGTTTTAGGAAGGGCAGAAGAAGGGTAAAAATGAGAATTAGGATATGTCTTATACAGATATAAATTCTCAAAGTTGAATATATATATTCAAAGTTGAGAATAATATATATAAATGTATACATATAAATATATTATATATAATATGTATATAAAATGTGCCAATGTAGTTAATTAAAAAAAGAATCTATTCTCATTTGTTTCCAAGTGCAATACATATTTTAATCTAAGAATAAATAAGTATACTTAGGATTGACTGATTACTACATTTGAT
This sequence comes from Petromus typicus, assembly GCA_004026965.1. Classification (NCBI taxonomy): domain Eukaryota; kingdom Metazoa; phylum Chordata; class Mammalia; order Rodentia; family Petromuridae; genus Petromus; species Petromus typicus. Next base: position 14,690 of record PVIR01027654.1, on the reverse strand, counting down.
ACTCAGTAGAATACTCAGTAGAATATTAACACATCATGTAACTCTTAAGTCCTCTTAACTTTTAAAACAGAATTTCTCAAAATTAGTTTTCTGCAGTTTCTCCTTATTTTCCTCTCCCTTATTTCATGTAATGTTTTTTAAGATCTTGTTGAACTAATATTCTGTGAATGCTTTGGGAAGCACTGATCAAAATTTAATTTATGGGTATACTTTTGATATACATAATGATCACGTACATCATATGGTATTTGTGCCTGTATATAATATACCTTGATTCTTCTTTTTTACACCTATTCCCTCCCCTCACTTAAAAAAAAATGATAGAAGACAAAGGTGGAAACAAAGCTTTTGTGGATAAGAAGTGAAACAAAGCTATCCATCAGCTTCAATGCCACATTAATCCATAATCTGCATTTATTTTCCTATGTTCTGAAGTTTCATTTTAATTGTTTGAAGTCATTTTTTCTAAGTATTTATTATATTAAGAACAAATTCAGTTATTCCTTATGGTAGGGCACTAAAGTATTAGACCTTAAAAAAGACGCTAAAATTTGCAAATACTTGTTAAGATTTTCTTTCTTCATGGTGCAAGTCAAAGTATCACTAGTGAAAGACAGAAAAGCAATAGCTTTTTCCACTCTTGCTTTTCAGCTCCAGTTACATAAACAAACAGAATAACAATACATCATGCTAATCCAGTCCAAATATATTTCCATTTCTTTTATAATTGGACCTTGAGGTCCACTTGAATTTTTGCACTACCTCCTGTTCTGAATGCCTTCTTAAATTTTAGCAACTTTTTGCAGTTAGGTAATGGAAGTACAACTCCCGTTCAGAAAATTACTCTACAAGGTGCCAAATTCAGGCACTATAAGGAAAACATGAAATTCTACCTTGTTTTAATGATTCTCTCATTAAAATAAATGCTGAAAACTTGATGTAGAAGTAGGAAATGGGTAACTGAGTTCTGGAAACTTTACTCAGTAGAATAAAGATGTACAAGTACACTGAACTGAACGATAAGCTTTTATTAGAGAACAGAAATGTTCATTCCAATATGCTTTATTCTTCTGTGTTTTCTCAGCTTTTAGGCTCAAATGCTAGTAAATGATCCAACTCTCCAATTTTAGGAAGAGACTTTTAGCCAGACAGCCATGAATAATTTACTGCATTTCTTCTATACATTTAAAATGAGAATAATGACTTCTTCTTTCCATGACTATTTTTAGAGAGATAAAGAGTATATATAAAAAGTCTAGTAATATACAGTCTCGGGAACCTGGGGGTGCTTGATGCACAGAGATCAAATCTGAGAAGAGAGCCCTTAGAAACCCAGCAGTAAACCTAGCCACAGAGGCCGTGCTGGTGGTCTTATAGCATCTGCGACATAGTAGGCCTGGAGAACTGCAGACCATTGGAATTTTAGATCTGATGACAGTGAGGCAGAGGGCATGAAGTTAGACCTACCTGACTATTCTGAATAATCTATTTAGTCAATTTACTTTTTAAAAAGTTTATTTAGCCTATTATTTTGGTCTTATTGAGACAAAATTCCAATCTCTGGTAGCCCACATGCATAACACTTCTATAAGTCTGAAACATGTGCTTATGTAAAGATAGAATACATGCAATATTGTAATAGTGAGTTAAATATTTGGACTTTAAATCTGAGCTTGCTGGTGGCAGTCAGAGTAATTGGAAGGAACCATTTGGGAGGATTTCCAAAGGTTTATCTGAAATCACCGAGTTACTAAAGCACGGGCTTAAAGGACCACCTATTCCTTTCAAAAACTAGACTTGATCTTGACAAACAAGAGTTACCAAGAAGGAAATTTTGAGTAATGATGACAGACACTTATACATTGTGCTTAATTGTAGTTTTCCTTGCACTTAAGTAAAGCCTAAAAATATTTGCATTTCAATGACTGCTCTATCAATGTTAATATGCAACATATTAACAATTTGTTTTGTATTCTGTGATATTCCTATTTTCCAGCTGAGAACGTTCATCTATGTATTTTTATTTCATTCATTCATTTCATTCACTCATTCATTCATCAAATTTTTGTTTTTTTGGACAGTCTCATTTTTGTAGTTCAAACTGGTCCTGAGCTCACTATGTAGCTCAGGCCAGCCTCAAACTCACAGCAATCCTCCTGTCTCTGCCTTCCGAGTGCTGGGATTACAGGCATGAGCCACCATGCCCTGCATTGTGGTGTGTGATACTGATTGCTGAATGGCATGAGTCACCATACCTGGTACTGTGCTATGTGATTACCGAGCATCGAACTCAGGACCTTGTGCTTGCAAGGCAGATGCTGGAACCACTGAGCTAAATCCCCTGGCCCTCATTCATCAAATATTATATGAATACACACTGTCAGGCCCTTACTTGGTATGATTTTGATAAATGCAGAAAGGAGTAAAGGTTTGGTTTTGTCTTAGAGAATCCAGATTCACATGGAGGAGACAGCATGAAGAATAATTAAAATATAACCAGCACACAATAGAATTCTGAAAAATGTCTTTCTGGACTTTCAAGGAAGGGAAGTATCTTTTGTTCAGAAGGTACCAATTTTCTACTTTTTTTGATTTTCATCTAGGAGCATATTTCACAAATTTCCAAGTTATACAGTTCTTTCTACAACCTAGATCCCTCATGGAGATGGGAAAATGGGTAAAGGAACTCATGTTCAATGTATTAGAAACATAATATTGTCCAGTAGTTATTTTTTATCCTTTTAGATTTATTCACCATTAAATTTTTGATGGGTTCTTAATGAAAACTGTACAGTATATCAAAAAGGAAACAGCATCAGAGAGGTTAAGTGAGATGCTCAAGATTATGAAGCTGGTAATTTCTTATATGGTATATTCTTTTTGTCAATTCCAAGCTGCTTAAGCCATTTCCAATTATTTCAGAATTGGTGGAGATGGAAAACTTCAGATTATGTTTCTTTTCATAAAATGGTCTTCCTACATTTGAAGGTCAAATCCAATAACTTCCCTTTCTTATTCCAAATAAAATTACAACTATGCAAAAAATCAATCCACAGTGGAAAGCAATAAAGCCCACTAATGAGAGCTATCTCTGGAATCCAACTCTTTGGGTTTACACTGCACTCTTCTCCTTATTCTTTTCATCTCTAAATAAAAATAATGATACTTCAGTTACAGCGTTGCTGTGAAGATGGAAGGAAATAATCAATGTATGAATATAGAGGCCTTCCATACAAATGAGCTAATATTAGCCTTATGTCTGTCTTCTTAGGGGGTGGGGAAAATCTTTATTGGTCTTATTTCAGGAACCCAATCGGGAAGTCATTCTTTGGGTTGAACCCAAAGCTGCACCTGCTGTTGTAATTAACTGAAGGCAGTTTTCTTGGGTTCTAGTCTTTGAGGAAATAAAGAGCAGCTGGTTTTTTGTATTTTTGATGACTTTATTAAGCCACACTTCAAAGTTTTTGTTTCTAGACTAAATACACACTTCCAGTAGAAGTTTCTTATCTCCTTTAAGCTATTTTTTCATAAAACTTTTTTCCAAATTTGACTCTTTTAATCTTGTTTGTATTCTAAAGAGCAAAGCTACTGGTGTGAAAATTTTGCAGATGGACAATACAGGAGATTTTTCTCAGAATGTTGACAGAGTCTAAAATTTCTGACCTAGAGTTGCTGAAAAAAATCTCTATTGGCTAAAGTAACAGTTGCTAATGAAGTCATCCAGATAGAAATTTCTGTGGACATTCAAAATATACTCTGATCCATATTTATATATAGTTCAGCCACAGTAATTAATCTTGTAAATGCACTGGTCTGTTTTTCTCACTAACCCAAATACAGATTCTGAATTCTCCATTGCTGTACAGAAAAAGATCAAGTCTTTTCTATAAGCATAAACATATACAAGAAGACTATTCTGGAGAGATCCTATGGAAATAGTTTTCTTCATTTTTCCTATTTGACAGATGAGGCCAATATGGCTTAACGAGGTTAAGTGACTTTCTCAAGGTCATAAGACCAAGTTAATGAAGAAATGAAGTATTCTGGCTTCCACTTCGAAGCTCCTTATTTGATGTGAAGTGCTGCCTTTTATGTTGATTTCAGCAGGATACTATTGATATATGAAATACATTCACCTATGAATGACTGGGAACTATATGATAAAAATACATAGTGAGACTTTCCTTAACTTATTGGAAAACTTTAATTCTTCCATTTTTCTGGGGATTATAGAAAGCAGACAGTAGCAGCACCCTAGAGAAAGACGAAAGTGGAGGGAAGATCATTGCTTCCTAGTTCTCCTTCTCTTTTCTGTTGTGTAAATGCCACTTTCCAAGTATGTAGCTTCCAGTTGGATTAAGCATAGAAAAGGGAAGTCAGTAGTAATATTGTTTCATTTTCTTAAGCTGATTTTCCTGGGCTTTCACAATTACTTAACTATTTTTTTCAAGTACATTTTGGACTTAGGAGATTGCAACCTTGGCTCAGAAAGGAACATTCTTCAGGCTGTTTTTCCCAGGCTCTGCGAATTTTAGTAAAATAATACATTATTATGTTTCATATGGTGATCATCTCAGATGACTGTTAGAAGCCGCTGCGTTCTTTATCCACAAAATACAGCCTTACTGGAAGAATGAACAGGTGTGTCCACATTTCTACGCAGAGTAATCTGCTTTTTGTTGTACCATGTTTTTAAAAGTTTTTCGAGACAGGGTGTTGCTTTGTAGTTCAGACTGGTCCTGAACTCAGCCTCAGACTGAGCAATCCTCCTACCTCTGCCTCTTGAGTGCTGGGATTACAGGCACAAGCCACCACGCCTGTCACTGTGTCTGCATCGTTGTATTTTATTACCAGGGGTCAAACCTGGGAACTTGTGCTTGCAGTGCAGGCACTGGAACCACTGAGCTAAATCCCCAGCCTTATCCTACCATTTTTGAGACAACTTATTTCTAACTATACATATTTTAAATTATAGCATAATAAAATTTGTCCTAAAGAATTGAGTTTTGAATAAGTTACTGTATCTTGTATTTCCAAATGTGAAAAAAATACATTTGATTTTATATTGTCTTTTCCAATGACTTCTGCTTAATATTCTGATTACTAGTAACTGTTTTAAGAACTAAACATTCCTTCCACAAATTTTTTATACTGCACATAAAAAAGAAGTGAAGAAGATTCTTGAGAGGTAATGAAGTTTTAGAACAACAAAACAAGACAAAATAAAAACAGAAAAAGGAGATTATTGTCAGGGAGAACATCTTGATGGCTAATGTACTTATTTTTCCTAGTTTCAAGATTTCACTTTAGTTGAGTACCAACTGCAAAAGTATAAATGCCTCCTGGTCCATATTCACCATTGTCTATCTTTCTAAAATTCTCCACCAGACTAGAAAGGGACATATCCGAGGCGTTTTGATGTTTGATTATGGGTTGTGTTGTGTCCAAGTCAGCATGGCCAGGCAACAGCTGAGAAACAAACCAGCAGTTGTTTGAGCATTATTACTGGCCAATGACTCAGTACTCAACATTTCAGAAAAGTTGTTTTGGGAGTTGTGTGGTCTCAAAGAGGGAACAGCATATTTGTTTATCCACATTTTGAGGGGTCAGAAGCAAGAAAGATGGTAATTTGTTCCCGTTTAAATTTGTTCCACCTACTCCTGGCCACAAGTGGGAGTGAAAGATGGGGCTTTGGCCTAAACAGTGGAGTCAGACTTGTCCCCCTCATTTCCTTGTTAGGATGTTGGGGAGACCAGTGAGATCATGTCTATGAAGTGGACTGACTGGAATGTGTTCATGTTGTCCAGTGAATTATGCTAGTAAAAAAAAAATTTTTTTTTAAATCTCTTTTCTCACAATTTTCACAAACCATTGGCAACCTGTGAAGATTTTCCCATGTCCTTGTGCTCAAGTCTCTCTGCCAGCACACTCTGGGTAATTCATTTGTGGTCTGTGTGTCCATGGCCAAATCCTAACCTTTTGTCTTGCGGAGACTTCCCATAGACAGTTGGAACTGTTCTGAGTAAGGAACTGTATGGAACGTCTGGAGGAGTAAAAGGAAGACTCGAAGTTGGCTGTGGGGTCTAGCAAATTCATCATAAAATCCCACAGTATTCGAATACTTTAAGCCTTCTTGAAGCAGTATTTAGAAGTTATCTACTAGTTCAAAATTACTTCTGTAAGCAACTTGCATGCTCTCATGCGATATACAGTAAGATGTTCATTTTGAAGAAGCTATTTGATTTGATGTAGGTTTACACTGTTAGGAGAATTTTAATGATCATGCATTACTCTGATGTCACATCTTCTTTCTAAAACATAAAACCAATGTAAAACCAAAGACTTTCATGGAAAGTTTCCTGAAGGACATTCCTATTACCTGAACTGTAGTATTTTGCCTTTGAGAAATGTAACAGCTAACAAACAAGAGGAAGAAGATTTAGACATTGTTTTTAGAAAATGATTATAAAAGTTATATTTATATAGTTTTTGCTCAATTTTAAAGCATGTGCTCCATTCAATGTTAATAACTTTAAAAAGTCATTTATAAATTTTTATTCTTTAAATTCCTTTGGGCATATCTGCTAAAACTTCTGCTAAAGAAATTTTATCTTTCAGAAAGTTTCAGTTATTTGTTTACTAGTTGTATAGAGAAATTAATTTAATTTTCAAATACTGACCTCGTATCAGATGGGCTTCATAAATGCATTTTAAATACTAATAATGAATTTTAATCATTTAATTCTAATAATGAATGATGAAATGTATAGTTTTGCTTTCCCAATTCTTGTGGTTTTTAATTTCTGCTTCTTATGTTGTTATATTGACTAGGACTTCCATTATAATTTAACTAAAGGTGGTGATTGTGAATCTCCTTGTCTTGTTACAATAGCCTCAAATGAGTATATTTGCTCTAGAGCTTTTGTAGGTGCTTTGTTGTATTAAGGAAACCTCTATGATTTGCTAGGCACTTTTATTAAAAGTACTTGTTAAATTTCATCAAATGCTTTTTGTGAATTGAATTTATCATGTGATTTTCTACCTTTTGTTGTTTTTAATGTAGTAAGTTATCTTATTTTTTGTTTGCTTTTTGTATGGATTGAACTAAAGACCTTTGCACTAATTTGTATTGTAACCTCTTTTTTATTTTTTGAGACAAAGTCTCACCATGTTGCTAAATTGCTCAAACTGGGATCAAACCTGGGATTAAACCTGTCTCAGACTTTTAGAATGCTAGAATTATAAGGTGGGCCACCATGCCTGGCTAACTTTGATGTTTTTTTGAATCTATTAATGCTCATGATTTTTGCAAGTATGTATCTTACATTTTCTTTACTGTATAGAAGAATTTTCTCTACTGTAATGAAGAGTTTTCTTTACTGTAACAAAAAATACAAGATTTTGAACTGAAGATTATGCAGGGCTATAATTATTCAGGACATGTCTTTTACTACCATCCTTTTTTCTTTTTTATGGAAATCCTTATAAAACATTGGTGTTATTTCTTCTTTAAATTCCGGAATAATGCACTGATAAGGCTATCTGGATATGGAATTTTCTTGGTGGAAAAGTTTATAAAAGAAGATATAAGGTCTCAGATTATTCTAATACTGTTTGGTAATAACATCATATAAATCATCATATTTTCTGACATAAATTTATATATTATAGTGATCCTGTAAATGTCGCATGATACTTTACAATGTGATTATTCCAATTACCAATAATAGCACAAAATATGATTATCAGTTCTATGAAATTTTTTCACATATTTCAAATTGATTGTCACATTTATTTGTGCCTGTAAGATGAAATAATGCTAATGCAAATCTATCTCTTATTTTCTCTGTGACTTTAAATGCTTACACAAACAGAAGAGATCTCAATTCCAGCCACAGAAGGGATCAAAGTACCACTGACTTACATTTGTGTTTGGAAGGCTATAAGAGCTGAGGCACACCACGAATATCTCATTAATGTTTGAAAAGTACTCTTCAAATGGCTTTTGTTCTTGAGATTATTTCAGGGGTGAACTGATCAAAATGAATGAAGTTCTGGAGCAAAGAATGTGATGTTCAGTAAAAATGATAAGATATGTATAATAATTAATAGCTAAATAATAATTAGAATTTATCAGATATGAGGCATTCAGTTTCAAGCAAAGTGGCTTGGTAATTCTATCACAAAATTGAGCATCTGTGGCTTCATTAATAACTTCTAGATGACTTTGGGGAATAACTAAACTACTTGTAGCACTGTTTCCCAGTTGTAGGAAGTAGAGCTAACATTGTTTTGCCTTTATTGCATCATTGCTTTTAATAACAACAAACAGAATGTGGTATGCAGTGCCCTATATTCCAGAAAGAAGGCCCTAACTTATGAAGATGTTAGAGGAACTCTCATCTTCATAATGATTTTTCAAATGGCTAAAAATAAGGTAGGAAAGTAGTTATAAAAAGAGATTTCTGTGAGACCTTCAAAATATCAATTTACTGTGACTTTATGAGCTTTTCACGTTATGCCTATCAAAACAATCAGGCCTATTCCATTGTGGAGCATCAAATGGAGCTTTGCAATAAAATGATAATAGAAGCATGTACTTCCTTAGATAATTAATATTGTAAGAAAGTTAGAAATAATATCCAGAAGTAATCTGTCTATCCTTAGACTGCCTTTGTAAGATACAGTGAGTGTTCAATGTTGAGTGCGATGATGATGTGTATTCATAATGTATTAATAAAGATTTAAAAAAAGATATAGTGAGTTTTGAGCTGTAAGAGTTTGCAGAGCTTTAATATTCTCCAAAAGAAAACTGAGTAACCAGACTAGATCACATATAGAGTGGAGAAGCTAATGCTAGCTATGAGTATTTTTTAAAAGGAAAACCAGTTTCTAAAGTTCAAAATGTGAAAAACAGATAAGCCAAAAAAGGGTCATTATTACTTTACAAGGAAATTTTTATTGTTCAATAAATAACTCTCTGCAACATTTATTAAGTAGCAAATTCCCAGTGCCTTTAAGAAGTGATTCAACTTGTAAGCATTTGACTTTCAGGCAGTTTCAGCAATGCATTTGTAGGAAAGAAAGGTGTGCCGATATTCTTTCTGTGACCTGGCATTGTGAACTCAATCGCATACTGGGGACATTGCCAGGGACAGTTTCTGGCATTTTCCCAGATGCTGGGGTATGTGGACATTGTTTCTTTTACTGAACAAAATTTGGAGACTGAGCTGAGTAGCCAAAATAGAGAGAGTGGGTCATGAGCCGGGGCTGGAGGACCTTTTGTGTTGAGGCAGGGGCAGGATATTGCTTTCCTTCTTGTCAGCCACACCTTCGTGAATTTTTTTAATGGACACAATACACTTTATCACAAAGGTATATTAAAAATGGAACAGAAGTTGGGTGGAGTAGCCACAAACAGTCTGAACCCTTTACCTCCTAGTTGGCAGGGTGGAGTAAGCAAGGCATTCCTTGCCAAGCATGTTTATCTTGGCCCAAGGACCTGAAGAGAGGTAAGAGCCCTTACTGACCACAAAGCTGGATGCTACTTAATTCGCCACAACTCCCTCCATTCTATGTCTCCAGGTATTGTGAGGTGAGATTTTTTTCATAAAACTATGAATCATTAAACTAGCTTCCAGAGGTATCTGTGTAAAAAGCTGCATAGAAATTTGCAATATAGTTAACATACATTGAAGGCTATTATATATTATAGTGCCTTTTGTGTATCATCTTATTTAGTTTTTATAATATGGAGGATACCGTGGTTAACAATATCGTCTTTACTATTCACATATGGAAATGGAGGTAAGCACAGGCTAAAACACTATTCTATGATCACATAATCAGTAGTGAGTAGTAGAGGGTGAATTTAAGCCCAGGCAAACATTCCAGAACTAATAATCATAATTCTTATACTCTGATAATTCTTTAAAAAATACATATAAAATGATATTTTAAAAGAAATATTAAAATTTTCTCAGAATAGGAGTGAAAGAAAGGCAGGGAAGTAAAAATAATAAAAAACAAGGAAAAAAGATTTTCTCCCCAAAGTAGGCTCAAAACTGACTTTCATATAAATGGAGTGATACTGTTGAGCAAAGTGAGTAATAAACTCATATCACTGACATTGAAACAATAAACTATCTTAACATGCAAAGGAATATAAAACATTTCAAACAAATTCATGGGTGAAAGTGTCTGATAGGTGAGGCAAGATATCTATATTATCTGAGTCCAAAAAGACAAAATCCCTTTCTCTTGAAAGTACAAGGACTTTCAGTCAAGGAGGGCAGTCAAGCCTTTTGCCCTCATGCTTTAGTGCCCAAGTAAGTAATAATGAGCTGTCTTTCCTATTCACTAACCACTTGTAGTAATTTTGATGGATTTGTATCTTATTTTTACTACAAAGTTTCTTAAATGTTAGTCTACAAAAAGAGTAAACATAAGTGAAAGTTTGACTATTAAAACAAGTGAAATAAATAGGTCACAGATGTGTAAATACCATATCTTTTCTCTGATACGAGAAACTGAAAACATAAATGAGTTCTAAAATGTATGTTAGATATTGTACAATATAAACTATTCAAAGGGAATTGGGGTAGGGCTAAGTAACAAAGGGAAAGAAAAAACTGTGATGGTGATAAAAAATGGAAACAAAACTTATGTATATAGGGGGTAGGAGGTTGTAGGTTGGGTAGGAGAATGGGAAAAATGAGAATAAAGTCATGTCATATACTGGTACAAATTGTTAATGTTGACTGTAATCATTTATATATATATACAAATACATATATATATATATACACAAATACATATATATATACACAAATACATATATATATAATGTACTTACCTCACAAAAGAATTTAGTATAGTTTTTCTTTGTAAAGCATTATTTCAATAGGCATCTAGTAATAAAGTCAGTAAATTTATTTTTTTCAGCTCCAAAATTGATTTCTGAGAAGATTGACTGACTAAGCAGATGTGGTTGACAGTTTTTAACTCAAAATATAAAGTAATGCCAGCTACAATGCAAATTAAAAATAAAAAGCTGCAAATTTGAATTCAAAAGCCAGAATGGGAAATCACTGAGTAGCAGGAAATGGAAGGAATTTAAGTGACTGCAGTTCCGTTGTGTCTCATGCCAAACAGACCAACACTATTGGCATGGATATATGTTTTAGAAACTAACCTCCATAGCTCTCTGTACAATGGGAAAATATATGTGGAGATAGTGTACACAGTTCATGAAGGGAACTATAAAAATCTTCTCCAGAAGTAGAAGCATAAGGACACATATCGCATAAGGGCGATAGCATAAGGACACGCCATGGAAACTGTCTGTGGACTCTGGGCCAGGGGTGGAAAGACTGTTGTGGAAATTAGAGGGCCAAATCTGGGTTGCTCTGGGACCTGAAGATCAACTGATCAACAAACATGACCAAAGCAAAACTGCCTTGGAATCAATAAAACTCGTTTAAAAATCACTCAAAAGGAATTTCCACAGATCAGGGAGTAATCAGCTTATAGATAGGAAATTACTTTCTCTGAAGATGTATTCAGAGATCAAAATTACAAAGTACAAGCAGAAACTTACTGTGTCAGAGTCAAATAAAGCAAATAATGGAAGAGTCCAATTGGATCAATTAAACTGTTGATAGTGTAGTTATCTAAACAAGATCTAAAAATAAGTTTTTAAAAGAATATCAATAATGACAAAAACGAATAAAATTCGTATGAAAAACATGAATTAAAAAAAGTCAGTTGTTTTTTCAAAGAACCGCATACAAATTTTAGAAATGAAATATATTTACTAAAAAGAAAATTGTATTAAGGGGGGCAGGGGAATTGGAAAACATGAGAATCCAGCTATATCATTTATAGGTACAAATTCTCAATGATGAATGCTCATGATGTGTATCTAAATGTACCAATAAACTCAATTATAAAAAAGAGTAAAACACTAAACAAATGATAAGTTAAGAGATTAAATAAATCATAGGCATAAGAAGCATTGAGAGAATAATCCAAGGAAATAAAACAGAGGTATTGAAGTAGAAGGTTCATTTTCTACCTTTCAATACCTTTTCTGAATATGAGGAAGTATAACTGCCTTTTGCTGGTCGACTTGAGGAGAGCCCTGCAGATTATTAACTTTGCATTTGTCACTACAGAATAGTTTAAATTTGATCAGTTCTGGATTTCTTTTGTCTATTCTTAAACTTTAAAGTGATAGCATAACTAAGCATAACTAAGTAGTATGTTCTAAAGAAGACAATCAAGTTGAATCAATAAAGTTCCCTAACTTGTGTTTTTTTATACCCCTTGTAGTGGGGTATGTTCTAGATAATGTACTATTTCTCAAAATTTGGTCTAAGTATTTTGGCTACTGAGAGTTATACTGCAATTCATATAAGACTACAGATGCCTCTTTGACCTATTAATTTCATTTCCTTTGGCTATATACCTACTAGCAGGACTGCTGGGTCATATGATTTGATTTTGAAGAAATTCTTTATTATTTTCTATAATAAATGTGCAAGAATTTTCTCCACATTTTCACCAACACTTATCATTTGGATTGTTAAAAAAAGGCTGACATCATAAAAACAGAATAAATTGGTGATTTTAAGAGGCTGGAGTTGGAGGTATTAAGGAGATAGTTGAAGGACAAAAAACTTCAGTTAGATAGGAAGAATAAGTTCAAAAGAATAAGTTCATGAGATTACAAGTAATAAAAATAGTTCAGCATTTCTCAGAATAGATTTTAATTGTTGAAATGTGAAGAAATGCACGTGAAGTGCTTTGGTTTAGCCATTCTACAATACCTAGCTATGTCAAAACATCACATTGCATCTCATAAATACATATAATTTTTACTCATTAAAAACCTGATGAACATAATCAAGAGTTTTCTACCTTAGAACATCCTGTCCTCAAAGATTTTAAAATTATTTCTATCTTTACCACATCTGGAGAATTGTCTTCTATACAAAGCTCTCAAAGAATGTTTTGAATCATATTCCTGTCCCGATTTCTTTGAAATCATCCTTTCTAGTAGTTATTGTTCCATTTTCTTTTAAAAATGTTTTCCTCAGGGATTTTGGTTCTGTTGGATATTTGGAGATAATTGACAGAAAGGTATTATACCTTTAAACACTCATTTCTACTCTATTCATCTCGATTTCTCCGACTCTTATCCCTACAGGGCAAATGTTGAGATTGTAACAAAAAAGTAAGGAAACAAATTTTATATATATGGGGGGGTGGTAGGGTGGGTGGGGCTATGGGAAAAAATGAGAATTAAGTTGTGTCTTATACTGGTACAAATCCCCATTATGGAGTGCAATCATGATGTGTATATTTAATGTACCAATAAAGATAATTAAAAAAAAAAGAAATTGGTGCATCAAAGGACAGAAAGAAAGCAAACAAAGCATCTCAAAGGGAAGTGAGAGAAGTTTTTTTTTTGTTTTGTTTTTGAGACAGGGTCTGGCTTTGTAGTTCAGACTGGCCCTGAGCTCAGCCTCCAACTCATATCACAGCAATCCTCCTGGCTCTGCCTCCCGAGTGCTGGGATTACAGGTGTGAGCCACCACGCCCGGCACTGTGGTATGTGGTACTGATTGCTGGTAGGCGAGTCTCCACACCCAGTATAGTATGTGGTTACTGGGGGATGGAACCTGGGTCCTTGTGCTTGCAAGACAGGTGCCGGAACCACTGAGCTAAATCCCCAGCCCTGAAAGAAGTATTTTAAGCCAAGCACAGGAACACAAATGCTGCATGATCTCACTTATCTGTGGAATTTAAAATGAACTCACAGAAGTGGAGAGTAGAATAGTGATTATCAAGGGTGGCTGAATGGGGAAGAAGAAATTGAGGAGATGTTGATCATAGGGTGTAAGTTATCAGATATATATGAAGAACAGATTTTGAGATCATGTTCATAACAAGAAGACTATTGTCAATTCAAGTAATATAGTGGGTATTTCAAAACAACTAGGTAAATTTCAAATATTTCACCATAAAAATTATAAGTAATTGAAGTGATGGATGTATTAGTGAGCTTGATTTAATTATTACATATTGCATCTCTATGTTGATAGTTCATTTTTAACCCATTAATGTATACAATTATGATCTTTTAATAAAGTCACATTACTAATAAAAAAGAAAAGGGGATTTTTTTTAATTGAAATCTTTATTGGTACATTACATATATACATCATGATTGCATTCAACAATGAGAATTTGTACCAGTATATGACACAACTTAATTTTCATTTTTCCCCATAACCCTGCCCGCCCTCCCACCCCACCCCCATATACATAGACTTTGTTTCCATCCTTTTTGTTATAATCTCATTATTTTCCCCCCTTCACTCCATTACGCTTTGAGTGTTTTCTATTTCACAATATATAACATACATTCTAGAACTCATTTATAGCTTTGTTTTCTCATACCAGAGAAAAGATACGATATTTACATATCTGTGACCTATTTATTTCACTTATAAGGATGTCCTCAAGGTATGTCCATTTAAGTATAAATGATTCAAACTTATCATTTTTTATGGCAGAGTAATACTCCATTCTGTAGAAGAACCACAGCTTTTTTATCCATTCTCCAATTGATGGACATTTGGGTTGTTTCCAAGATTTAGCAATCACAAACTGAGCTGCTATAA